>JANIJF010000004.1:19567686-19578108 GCA_024520955.1 Erythroxylum bequaertii | reverse complement strand
TTAGTTTAATACCTTCCATTCATCACTGGTGAACTTGACTAATAATCCATCACCACAAAGTAGACTAATACTCACCAAGTTAGCTTTTAAACCATCCACAAAAAGCACATTTTTGAAATGAGGCAATCCATCCATACAAAGAGTTCCTCTACCAATCAGCGCTACTTTCTTTCCCTCAACAAATGTAACATGACCATCCATACAACTTCGATAATTCATCAAATAGCTTCTTTTACTTGTCATATGACTTGAGCATCTGCTGTCAAAGTATCGTTCATTGTGAGAAGATCCATGTATGGATTTAAGAGCCACAAGTGCTGCCTCTTTCTAACCCAAATCTGCTTTAGTAGTCACTATTGCTGAATGTTCTTCCAAGAATGTCGGGATCTTATGTGTTAAGCATTATGGAATAGCATTTGTGGCAACTTATAGCAATTTGGCCTTATATTTGTAGTGTTTCAAATTGTGTGCATAATTATTTACTGTATATTTCTGGTTTATCATTTATTTTCTTATAAAAATCCAATAGACAATAGTTTGAATTTTAAAAATAATATTTCTATATATAAATATATACACTTCAAGGCTTCGCTTGCCAAGGATGACCTCATTATGTTAGCAATTAATTACCGGGTATGTAGCTTCTACCAAATAGAAAAAAAAAAAAATCTCTAAATCAATTCGCCAATAGTTAATAGCAAGTTTACCTTTCCTGTCTTAAATGTTGTTCGAAATTTAGCTTAGATATGAATCATCTCTAGAATGATGCGGAAATATGAACGTGAAAATAACTGATATGTACGAAATAATATAAAATAAATTTTATGTAGTATTGCTTTAGCAAAGCTAATTATCAAAGACAAAGAGCCCCTTATTGCAAATTGAAATCTAAGAACAAAAATGCTCTACCTCAGAGCAATTGGTGAGCCATGGCCGCTGCTATGGCGGAGGTGATCTGCACAGCTTTGTTAGCAGGAATTACAGGCGATGATTTTCCATGAAAACCTTCTTCACATGATTTTGTCTCGTTGACACAGTCATTCATGCCGTCTTCGGCGAATTTTGGGTTACCTTTCTCCAGAGCCTCAGTGGCTTCCGGTATATCTGCTTCCAGAATTCCATATCTGTAATTTTGAGAGCAAGCACTTAGGGGGACTTTAAGCTCTGGACTCTTTTCAAGCTCCTGCTTTATGAGGTTAAGGGCTTCTGTTGCTTTCTCCTTGACTATACTAACCATTATAAGTCCAAGTCCCTCGGCATCTGCTCCCAAGCTTCCTGGTCTGGACTCGAGGTAAGTTACACAATTATTGTAATATGGTGTGTTCTTGCAGGTTTGCTCTATTAAGTTGGTGTCAGATTTCACAACACTGCAATGGACTGACAAAAATGTTATGGTCACTAAAATTGCATGGCCAAGAAAGAGGAAAGATGGAGTTATGGAGTTCATCTTTAGTCGGGGAGGCTGTAAACAAGAATAAGGTGTGGAGATAATCAAGAATCTATTGCCTTGTGTTTAGAACTTTTGAATGATCGCTTTATAGAAGACTTAACCATTTATGTTCTTATCCTTCACTTTATAAGCATTTAAGAACCTCTAGGAAACTTACTGTGGTTAATGGCAATTAATTATGAATAGATTTTCGTTACCCATTTTGTCTTAAGATTGAATATATCCAATTCAAGTAACAGTACTTAAGAAATTTGTTAATGAAAAGTTTTGTTTTGGTTAAAAAATTGTGCATGACTAACTTATCTCGTATAAGACTTCATGAAAAACTGTCCGGAAGAATCAATATTTGAACACCTCTTCGAATTTAAAACTTTCAATTTTTTATATTTAAGTTCTAAAACATTTTTAAATTTTAAAATAGCTTTAAGATACTATAATTTACTTATTACTTTCAATTTTTCTATAGTGTTTAATTTTGTCCAACCAACAATAAAATTTTGAAATTAAATATAAATTTTCATTATTTAATTTATCCAAATTCAAAATGTCATACTTCTACTCATGTGACAGTGCTCGTCGAGCACTTGCTCTTCAAAACTTTGAGAAGCAAGCTTTGCTCAACTTCACTCAAGTTGTGAATTATGATTTCTCTCTAATGAAACAAAGATCAAGGATTGAATGAGTGAAGAAGGGAAATAAGAACTCAACTTTTTCCACATATCAGTGGTGTCCATGAAAGCATCTAATATAATTGTCTCCTTATCAGGCACAAATTTCTTACTGGCTACTCAAAGTTGATTTCTTAAGGAAGAGAGGGATTACTTCTCATGCTCCTAGAGATCCCCTTCTCTTAATAGATCCTCAACTACTTTAATGAAGGAAATCATTTAGGATTAGTTGTCACCTTAGGAAGTAGAGCTCTTCTATAAACTTGTCACTATTTAGGAAATTGAAAGAGCCTTGAAATCCTTTAAGTCCTTTAAACGCACTAGGGTTAGATGGCTTTGATGTTAATTTTTTCCATAAATATTGGTCTTTAACAAAAGATATAGTAATGAATGTTGTTCTTGAATTTTTTAGGTGAAGAAGATTGTTCAAATAATTATATAAGACCTTCGTCGGTCTTATCCCTAAAGGGAAAGAGCAAAAGTCATTGAATGATTATTACCCATCTTCTATTGTAATTCCATATACAACGTGATATCCAAGGAGATTGTTGATAGGTTGAAAGCAATGCTTCAAGAACACATAGAACCTTTCAAAAGTATTTATATCCTTAGTAGGAAAATAGGTGACAACATCACCTTGATCCAATAATTGTTTATATACCTTACCAGGAAGAGAAGTCACAAGAACCATTCATTTAAAGTTGATTTTCAAAAGATATATGAAACAGTTGATTGACCTTTCATCTTCAATACAATCAAAGTGTATGGATTCCCTAAGTTCTTCAATACATAGATTGATCAATGTCTTTCAACATTATAATAAATGGTGAACAAACAAACACAATTAAAGGATTTAAGGGAATTAGGCAAGGAGATCCACTATCCCCTTTCTTATTCTTAATAATGACGGAGGTGTTCAATAGAAAGGAGAGTTGTGGAGAGAAATGGCTCTTTCAAACATCATTCTAGTTGCAAAAAATTAAGAATCCTAAGTTTAAACTTTGCTGATGATGTTTTTCTCTTCTTCAAAGCAGATGGAAATTATGTATCCTCCCTTATCATAGCACTGAATTTATTCAAAAAACTATCAGGGCTAAGTATAAATAAAGAAAAAAGTGGCATATATATTTCTATATGTGCTTCTAACTGGCTACTTGGCTTTCATCCCTCACATATTCCAATCATGTTCAACTCCTTATGATTTATCTTAGAGTTCTAATCCATACTTGGCTTTCATCTCTCACAGGTTCCAAAAATGTTCAACTACTTGTGATTTATCCTAGAGTTCCAATCAAATCTCTTTGATCAAGCCTACCTATGTTGATTTTAAACCATTAGTTGATGTAATTCAAAATAGGTTTAACAATTGGAGCTCTAAAGCATTGTCTATAGCTGGTAGAGCATAGTTAATCAACTCGATTCTCTATCAATAAGGAAATAGAAGACTTCAACGAAGCCTTCAGATAATTTTCCAAATTAGAGGAACTTCAGAGGATACCATCGCATTGCATCACATATTCTCACGTAGAACTGTAAAGACACACAGGTAAGAGTGTCATAACTCTCTAATCTTCTCAGTGGTATTACCTTAACTCCTCTTTTTGGTTGACGCATGATGAATTAGAGCCACCTGATCGTCTCATTCTTTATGTGCCAGAATCCACCTCCACAAGGTATTTTATAGTTTCCACATTGTTATTTTCTATCGCATGCGCCAGTCTTTACCAAAACCTTCTTAAAGTCTCCAGAAGCCCACAATCTCCTGGGAATAGTCTGCTACTGCCTACTGCTCATTTAGAAGGGCATTATAGGGATGTTTGTTCTCTAATATTTTAGAGAATACTCTCTAAGGTGTCCTGAAAAGAAAAGGTCTCCTCTGGAATCTTTTGAGGTTGCGTTCCTTCTGTATTTCATATAAGGATGTTTCAACTCCTAATAGTAGACTTCCTTAGAATCTTTAGGAATCCTAAGGTTAACCAACATTGTCTCTTGATAAGTGTGAGTAAGTAAAGAGCGCTATAGTTTTGGACTTCCTAAAAAGTAAACAATATGATAATAAGAAGGAATTTTAAATAGTAATTTGTAGGCTACAAAGATTTTCTTTTATCAAAAGACTTCTGAATTATTTGGTTAGGCAGAGGAATTTGTTATTCCATTAGGATTTAAAGTTATCCCATCACTAATCCATGTTTCCTCTGTGGACAATTAAGACATTTTGCACAAACCTGTCCTCATAAAAGCAAGAAAGATGTCAAGTTATTGAAGCACATGCAGTCGATCTTGATACTTACTTTTGACATTGTTCCAAATAGTGGTAGAACAGGGGCAGACAAAGAATAGATGTCTCCTACTTTCCTCCCTTATGTTACAGAGTAGGCAGTTGGGGTTGAAGTTTGGTAATGCAACATGTCCAGTGTATTAAGCTTGTTTTCAATTGGCAACCATAGTAAAAAGGAAACCTTAGGGAGTAAGATTTTGGTCCAAACAAGCTGATGCAATTCAATTACAGGAGTAGATAAATGAAAATTTTCTATTAAAGAGCAGACTGATAGGAATGTTGTTCTAAAGACAACAGTCCAGGCTATTCAAATTAGGAGCACAAGAAGAGCCTAAATGATTAATTTCTACTGGTAGGTTCCAATCCCCTTCTTCGATCACAACACACACACTTTATCCAGGGAAATCTAGTAAACCAATCCTAGCCAATTGATTCTATATTAGGGAACCATTTCTAGTCCAGATATCAAATCAAAGGCTAGCTAGCTTTTCATTGCCAATTTTGCAATTAACATCCTTCTTTATTTTACCCTTCAGCTTTATCAGTTGGTTTAGGAAGTAAGAATAGGAGGATTTAGCATTCAAAGACCATATGCTTCTTCCTTAAAATTATATTTCTGGTACGGATATTTCAATCTAATTAAAAAACCATATTTTTGGTATAATTAGGAATAACGTTTCATTAATTAAAAAATTATTTTGATATTTTATTTTCTAATATCAAAAGGAAACTACTTTTAAAATTAAATTAAATATTTTAATTGAATTAAGAAATTCCTGTAAATTATTTTCCTAACTAATTAAAAAAAATCATTTCTTAATAAATTAGAAAGCTATTTCTAAAATATTAAATAAAGCTAAACTTTTATTAATTAAAAAATATTTTTTAAAAATTTTAATCAAAAAATATCTTACTAATAAATAATGAGTAACAAAAGTGTCGGTGCTATTGATACTAAAAAGGTGCTTAGTTGATGAGCTTGAGAAGATATCAATGGGTAATAAATGAAAAACATCCGATTGATTATATATTATCGTTAAATGAATAACATTTTGATATATGAGTTTTGAGGATCACTCCATACCCTTATATAAAATGTAATTTTTCTTTTCTTTAAACAATATAATTAATTAAAATATATTAAAATTAAATATAATTAATTAGAATATATTAAAATTTGATATAAAAATTTTATTTCTCAGGATTTTCAACAAACCAAACCAACCACTATTAATAGTAATAGTAATCATTCCTTCGTCATAATCAACTATCATAATTATAATGATTATATTCATTCTTATTCTTCACTATATTCATTCACATTCCTATTATCATTCCTCGATGCGAACCAACCGCTCCCTTAATTTTCCCTAGTTCAGGCCCTTTGAGCCTTTTTAACAATCCCATTTTGTATTTATTTTAAATTTGTATTATGGCTGCCTATCTTTGTATTGATGATTTATTTTCTACTCTTAAAAATAAATAAATAAACATAATGTGTGTGTGTGTGTGTGTGTATAAACAGTTGAGCCCTTTGTTATGCTCACATTCTATTCTTAACCCCTACATTTATTTGAACATCTTATTAAATATAAATGGTTTTAGCCTATACTTCTCCCTTTTTAACCTTTAACCCAATCCCCATTACAGCCAACTAACAAAAGTCCTTTTGATTTATATCTTTAAGTGTCTATGGTGAGAGATATTTGGTGTATGTACAAGTTTTTAGTAATGTATTCCTTGTGATAAAAGTTTGAGAGTAAATACTTGAGCCTAAATACTTGTGTAAAGAGTAAAATCCATAAGGCAATTAACCAAGGCTTTATGTACACTTTTGATTAAGATTGTCTTTAATTGTCTTTTCATATTTTCAAGTAAAAATAAATTTTGATGTGTATTGATGCTCAACTATTTTGAAGTCTAAGTCTTGAGGAGTATGTATAGTTGATCTCATAGGAAATAATTTCCTAAAAACTATTTAACTATCTTGTTTTGTTAATTTTTCATTTGCTTAGGGAGAAGCAAGGATTAGATGCGGGGTAATTTGATTAGACCATTAAATTTGATCATTTTAAATATTAATTTCCTTGTGTTAATTGTGATTATTGATTCTATCTTAAATATTAGTTTATCTTTTATTTTCATATGATCCTTGGTGAATTTGAGGCTTAAGCAAATCAAAATATCACAAAAATAACGAGCCATTTGAAAGATAAAGTTGATAGTGGCATTTTTAAGGATTAAGCATAGGCATGTTCAGTAAAAATTACAACTTTTGGACTTTGAATTTGTAAGAAAAAATGTGTCAAAAGTTAATTAAATCTTATGTTGACTAGGTCCAAATGGCAATCATAGAAGTTATGATTTGTGGGAGCCAAAGAATCACAACAAGGAAAATCTCATAATCAACAAAAAAGAGGGTTAAAGTAACTATAAATAGGGCCAAAGTGAAGAAGGAAATTCATTCCAAGTTTTTCATTTACACATTCCGGTTCTTCACAGAGTTTTTTTCCCTCTCTTCAGTAAATATTAAAGTAGTTTTCCTTCACTAGATGTTAGTAATTGTTATGGCTATTGTTGGCTTATTTATGATTAATTTTTATTGATTTATAATATGCATAATTAGTTTATTGATTAAAATGATCATCTACTAGATTAAATATTGAATACGTAAAAGTTCAATTCCTTTAATCTATGTAGCAACTAAGAGTTTTTAATTTATTGCTTTAGAGTTTATTAACTTTTAGGAAGAGCAATAAACTAGATTAAACGCAACCACATATGTAATGTTATCTTGCTTCAGTGGTCTTTCTTTTCTTAAAGTCATTGTTTAATTAAATTTGGGATCATATGTAAGGATGTTAAATAATGAGAGTTAAATGAATTATGTGTTTTTGGTTAACTAATCTTAAGAATCTTAAGAAAAGACAGGTATTTCAAATCACATCAAATATTATGATTCATGAAATAATTATCTTTTTGTATCGAAGATTAATAATAAAATTAATAGTGAAAGCAATCATAAACTAAGGTTTATTTTATCGATAATTCTCTTTTTATTATTTGTATAATTTACTTCAACAATAATTTTACTTCTGTCAATTCTAGATATAGCTCATGCATATTATCCATGTTTTTACCATCTTTTAACTTCCTATTCTTAAGTTTCAACATTTTATTATCAACTCTTAATTTATTTATAATTGATTTTGCCTTTTCATTGAAATCTCCATCCTCCCATATAAAAAAATTGCATCCCCCTTTCTGCAAAAATGAAACAAAATACATTTATTATGAAATAGCACTTATTATATTATTAATAATCAACCTACCTTACAGTTAAGGTATCCATAAAAGAAGAATCTTCTTTTAGGATTGTCATTGGTTCAAAAGGCACCCAAGGGCTTTGATTTCTACATCGACTAAGACATGTTCATCATGTTGCTTTTCACCGTGACTTCTATGGTTGATTTAAAAAGATTTACCATCCATTACACTTGACAGAAACTTATACTATTCAAATATCAAATATCAAATATCGATATATCTCCCTGTACATTTAACAACTTCACCTTCAAGTCAACCAAGTCAAATTAATCTAGTTAAACAATGTAGAGGCATACTAATACTCCCCTGTCAGCAACCTCAATTTATTGCATTGTAAGTGCCAATTAGTTCCCACAATCACATCAAGCATATGCATATATGTCTCTTGCAAGACATTCTTAATGTACACGCACAACAACATTCTCTCCATTTCTAATTTCATCACTAAATAGAAAAATACTTGACAAAAAATGTAATGAAAGAGAATAACCTTTTGGCTCGCGTTTTATTGCAGGGACCCACTCCTTATATAGGTTGGTTTGTTAACAATCTGTCATGACAGATCACGTGAGTGTAACAAGAAAGATATCCTACTAGGTGTAAAAAGTAAAAGTGGGTCAAAATAACATAGCTGGACTTGAATAAATGGACTGGACTATTAGCCCATTGTATTAAACCCAACAACTTAGGCATCTGACCCAAATAAGTGGCCCAATCGTGTTTTTAAAATCTAGGTTTTCTTCTCTTCACTTCGTCTCTCTTCACACGCCGCCACAAGCTCGGGGTCTGACGACACGCCAGTGATAGATGTCGTGGATGACGCCGAGCTTAAGTAACAGGTTTTGAAAAGGGGCTTTACGTAGAGCTTTGGTGAAGATATAAGCTAGCTGAGCGTTGGTGGAGATCAGAAGAAGGTGGATGACGCCGCTCAACAATTTTTCACGAACTGCATGACAGTCAATCTCGTTGTGTTTTGTTCGTTAGTGAAAAATTAGGTTTTCTACTGTGTGAATGGTGGAGAGATTGTCGCAATAGAGATATGCCAGTTGGAGATCTTGGACGCCGATGTCCTTGAGAAGATAAAACACCCACTGGAGTTCACATGTTGTGGTGGCGAGGGCTCTGTATTCTGCTTCTGAAGAGCTCTTGGAGACTGTAGGTTGTTTCGTGGATTTTCACGAGATCAGAGAAGAGCCGAGAAACACACAGTAGCTGGTGACAGATTTGCGTGAATCAGGGAAAGTTCCCCAGTAAGAATCCGAGAAAGCGTGAACCTTTAACGATGAGTCTCGTCAAAATAGGAGCCCTTTACCTAGCGATGATTTCAGGTATCGAAGGATCCGATGAGCTGCTTGAAGGTGGGAAGTGGTTGGTGCATTCATGAACTGCGAAAGTTGTTGGACAGCGAAGCATATGTCAGGTCTTGTGGTGGTAAGGTAGAGAAGTTTTCCAATTAAACAGCGGAAAGAAAATGGATCTGTGAGGTGATCCCCAGATGAAGATAATCGGAGATCTGTAGCCATTGGGGTAGCAACTGACTTCCAAAGCAGAAAACCAGTCTCTTGAAATAAGTTTAGTGTATACTTGTGTTGACTTAGGTTTATGCCCGTAGATGATCTGGCTAATTCTAGTCCTAAAAAATATTTTGCAGGTCCGAGATCCTTGATTTTGAAGGTATCATCAAGGAATTGTTTGGTGGCTCGGATGAGCTGCATATCATCATTGACGAGGAGGACGCCATCAATATAGACAAGCAGGATGATGGAGGTGTTAAGCTCGATTTTTCTGAACATGGAATGGTCGGATTGTGATTGAGCAAAACCAATAGAAAGGAGGGCAGAAGTTAGCTTGGAATGGCATTGGCGACTGGCTTGCTTCAGGCCATAGAGACTCTTCTTGAGGTGACAAACAAGGTCAGTGCATGGAAGAGGCATTCCGGGAGGAGGCTTCATGTAAACTTCCTCATGTAAGCCCCTGTGGAGAAAAGCATTATTATTGTCTAGTTGATGCAATAATCATTTTTTTAGCCACTAATGCTAACAATACCCTGATTGTTGTTGTTTTAACCATAGGTGAGAAGGTTTCGGTGTAATTCAAACCTTCTTGCTGAGAGAAACCCTTAACTACAAGAAGACTTTTGCATCTTTGGAGACCCCTATCAGCATTGAACTTGAGTTTGTGAACCTATTTGCAGTCGATTGCCATCTTTCTTAGAGGTAAGGGTTTAAGCTCCCAAGTATTATTGTCTTCTATTTTCTTCAATTTTGCCTGCATTGCATCTCTCCGTTGTGGATACTGAACTGCTTGCTCATAGCTAGTAGGTTCTTTAATTGAGGATAGTCTAGCAGAAAAAACACGATGGTGGGGTGATAGGTTGTTTTAAGTCAAAACAGAGGAAAGGGTGTGAGGTGAGGTATGTGGAAGGATAGGACAACGGTAGTCTTGAAGGTGTAACGGAGGCTTAGTATGTCTTATAGATCGACGCAATAATGGGATTATTTCAGGTTCAAGTTGAATTGGAGAAGTAGGGGAAGTGATAGGTTGTGAAAAAAGTTGCTAGTTTGTAGGGTTTGATGGAGTGAAGTCATCAGAAGGTGAATTTGAGTGAATGGGCAGTATAGGACAGGGTAGATCAGAAGTGATTGAGGATGTAGTGTAGGGTAACATAGTCTCATAAAATTGTACATCTCTGGTTAACA
>JANIJF010000004.1:19332817-19343060 GCA_024520955.1 Erythroxylum bequaertii | reverse complement strand
TTAACTAAAAATAAGAGAAAATAGGTAAAGAAATTTACCACGACGAATGCTTAACTAATAAATTGGTTTTTTTTAGAGTCAATGATAACCGCAAGTTCAATAATGAAGGAGACCGGAAACCAAGATTTATTTCCAATTAAATTATGTTTTATTTACAATTAAAACCCCCATTTTATTGCGTAAATACTAACGTCTGAATTCCTCATGGGAACGATCCCTACTTTCCACTACTACATTAATTTGTGTTGCAAAAATTTGGTTTCTTTTTATATTTTGTTGCAGGCGACAACATTCACCAAATTTTGTGACTTCAATAATTCAATTTAAGATGACATCAATTCATAAATAAACGAACATCAAATTAATGAAAAATTGTCTTTCTCTTTATTAATCAAAATAAATTTTGTACAAAAGTGCTAAAGGTGATTGCCTTTAGAGCACTACTCTAACAAAAACCATGACTATTAACTGGAGATTTTAATACTATCTTGAATTATGAAGAAGCTGAGGGTGTATGTGGGTGCAAACAACCTTGCTTTGAGTTCAAAAAGTGCAGTACAAACATCTTGATGTCTAATATAACTTGGGGCGGAAATATTTCACTTGGAATAATAATCAATATAGAAGCAGTTTCATCAAGAAAAAATTAAACAAATATATGGCAAATTTGGAATGGCTTTAGCAATTCCCCGACTCATCCTCAATTTTCACTTCAAATAGCCTTTCTGATCACTTAATGTGCATCACCTAAATTCAAACATAGGTCATAAATATCATAACACCTATCAGATTTAAAAAGTTCTTAACATTTTTTATAAGCTTTGATTAAATTATCTATAAAGTATCTCCATTTAAGTTTACGGCACTAAGAAATGTTTTTACACAACAAAAATGAACTTATCATAATTTCTCTAAAGTAGTTGTATAAGGAGAATATTAGAAACACTCATCATTTGTTAACAACCACTAAAGATTCTCTCAAAATTATACAATATGAGTTGTACAAAAATCTTATGTCTAGTGTACACCAACAGAATGAAAAGAATGCAATGTAAAACCTTTCAAGAGCCTTGTTATATGATAATTCTATATTGAACTAAAGATTAAGGGTGCAACGGCTTAAAGATAGTGATAGAAACTCCATCTTTTTTCACAGATCTGCGTTAACAAGGAAATGCTCCAATAGAATTATTAGTGTGATTAAAGATAATCAAATCCTATCTTAACAGCAAACTTTACTTGAGGAAGCATCCAATTATTTTACTTCAATCATAAATACAATAGCTAATGCTCACTCCACAGTTGAACTACTTAAAGAGATCATGTTGGAAGCTATAACTCCTAAAGATGTTGAATCATTATCCAACCCTAACACTAGTAAGGAGATTGATGAAGTGGTAAAGTTAATCAATACACAAAATCCCCTAGTAAATATGGTTTTAATATGATTTTCTTTGATGAAACCTAGCCTCCGAGTAGAACTATGGTTTATGAAGCTATTCTGGAACTTTTCAATCGTAGGAAATTTTTCAATGAGATTAATAGAAACTTCATAACTTTAATTCCAAAAGGGGGAGAAACGAAGTATTTCATTGACTACGGACCAACTGCTTGTTCCAATTCCATCTCCAAAATTATAGCTAATAGATTAAAGAGGATTTTGGTCAAGTATATGAATGAAACACAATAAGCACATATACCTAGTAGATCAATGAGTGAAAACATTTGTTTGATGCATGAGTTTATGAAAGGTTACTATAGAAGAATACAAGTTAGAAATTACACCTTGAAGATTGATTTAAGGAAAACCTATGACATTGTGGATTGGCAATTCCTAATAAACATTATGCAAGCAATGGATTTTCCTGAAATAATTATTAAGTGGATATCTCAGTGCATCACCACTAGGAACCTTCAAAAAGTTTTAAAATCAGCAAAGGTATAGGGCAAGGAGAACTTTCCTCTCCTTACTTATTCTCTCATATTATGAAGATATTTTTCAAAACACTCAGGAGGGTAGTGAAGAGAACAAAGCAGTTCATGTATCATTCCAAATGTAAGAGGCTAGGTATAATAAGTTTGGTATTTGTTGATGACATTATTACTATCCAGAGCATATAAAATATATGTATTGGATTTAATGACTACAATTAAAATATTTTCTATAATGTTTATACTTAAAGTAAACTCTTGAAAAAGATCTTGTTACATCTATAACAAAGCATTAGAACAAGAAACAATGATACTTGAAGTTACAGATTTAATAGATATGAATTGCCAATTACAGATCTGGGAGTTCCTATTGTTGCTTCTAAGTCAACTTATGGAGATTACAAAATGATAATCGATAAGATACAGGCTAAGATATCATGTTAGAGCATAAAGGATTTATCCCTAACTGATAGAGCACAACTAATTTTTTCTATAGTTAATGTACTAAGTTTACATTGAGCAGCTCACATTTATTTTCTCAAGTATGTTATCAAGATAATTGATATTATTCTCATAAAGTTTTGTGGTCTATAAATTAAACAGGTAAACACTACACTCCCATCAAATAGTCTGACATATGCTCTCTAAAAAAGCATGGTGGTTTGAATGTGCTCGCTTTGAGGATCTATAATTTGGTCATGCTTACCAAAAGTTGTGGATGATCATTGAAGATGAGCAATCCTTATGGATTAAGTGGATAAATGCTTATTACATCAAAGGGAGGAGTATATGGAAGGTTAATATACCTAAAACTACTTCAAACATGACAAAAAAAAATCTTCAAACTGATAAGCAAAGTCAAGCCATATGTGATCAAATTATAGGGAAATGTTTTAAATACATTCTTTTGATATGATAGATGGTTAACTACTAGAGTTGTGAGGATATTGACAAGCTCAATTCAAACAGAAATATCATTAATGATATTCAATTTGTTGCTTATGCTCTAGTACACAAAATTGAGATCTTATTAAGGATTCGAGATTCAAGTTTGTATGATTTGATTAATAGTAGTGAACTTAAGGGGAAAAAATAGACATTAATTGGTAGATTCACCAATGTGTCCTATAGAAAGACATATAGTAGGTCAATCAGCTTTTGTGGAAGGACATAACTAAAAGATGTTTGTTAAGAGATGCACCAAATGAATGGGATTAGATTGTAGCTTGTGTTGAGCTTTAAAAACGCATGATAAAACAAAAACAATACCGTCTTTTCATTACTCTATCATATCTAGCAAAAGCTGTATGGGATGAAAGAAATATGAGAATATTCAAGGACATTGAGAAACAACATTCAAGGCTTCACAAAGAAACGATTAAGGCAATTAATTTACATTTTTCCACTCATGAAGACAAAATGTAGATTAGCTCTAGTCTTATGTCATCATGGGATTAATGACTAGCAAGTACACCTATTTTTGATCCATTATAATACTTTCATGATGTTTTATTAACTCATTCATTTGACAGGATGGTTTATGGTAGTAACAATTGTTACTACCTTTAATGACTTAATTTAATTTATAGTTTTTCAGAGAAAAAAAGATTTTATTCTTTCTTTTACTCTCTTTACACAATTTTTTATGAATTATAATTTATATCAATCTAAAAAATTATTAGTATTAAACCAAAAACTAAACAAGATGATGATAGTCCCTTTTTAAAATCTTTAAAATATGGTTTGGAATGTGTAGTTGCTGGAAAATATTCATTTTGTTCAGTTTGGGTGGTTTAACAATCATAAATTGTTTAGTAGAAGTCACTTGTTTGGGTTTCCTTCTTATTTTCCTATACAAAGATGACCAATTATGCCTAAATATCTTCTTAGTCATTATCTATGAAAACCCCATAGGAGAATAGGTAGATAATTATTTAATTATCCATAAATAGTTAATTTATGACAAAAGTGACAATGACTAATTAATAAAAAACTAAAAAAGGATGATAGTCGTTGTTTCTAGTGTGAATATTATTTCACACAAATTTTGGCCCAAAGAAATGCTATAAGTTGAAAAATACTCATCCATGAAACAACTTATAAGAAACAAAAGGAAAATCATTAGAGGCAAACATCATATAAAAATGTTGTCGAAATAACATATGTAATGTAATGTTCACTTTTGCAATTTTTTTAAAAAAGAGACAAGTAGCCAAAGTTATATTCCTTTACGATTCATTATTTAAACAATTCCAAATATAAGAAGTTTATTTTTATTATATAAAATTAATTAATTATTTTTAATGTAGGAATTATAATAATAATGACAATTTTTGGTCTACCATCTAATGATTCTCATAAAAAAGAAAAGATTAATTAGCCTGAAACAAAATAAGTTGCGGTCTACTACATGGAAATTTATGAATAAAAAAGGAATAGAAGAAAATCCAAAAGCTCAATGTAATTATTGTGGAAAGAATTTTCTACTGAAGTTATAAGTGGTACTTCTCACTTATTTCATCATTTAGAAAAATGTCCAATGAAAAACCAAAATGATATAAGATAATATGCTGTTAGAACTAAATCAGTTTCTGATGGTATTATTGAATTGAAAAACTATAAAACATAATCATCTTGAATTGTATAGAGTCCTTAATATGATGACTGTTCCTAGTAAGCTTCCTTTCACATTTATTACACTACTTGCATTTAGAATTGTGATGAGCCTTACTTTTTCCTCAGCATATCAAAAAATTAGTAGGGTTACTTGCACATGTGATATAATGTCCTATGTTAATCAGGAAAGAGAGGAGAAGGACCAAAAATTTTTAATGAAGAAGTTAAATCAAAAGGAGATAACCAAAAAACAAAAAGTGTGGGGTGTACTATACGCCAGCTGTTTGGTTCATAGCGGTGTGCTATATTAACATGGGCCATCATAGAGAACAAAAATGTGAGACAACTAAACACAACGCAGGGGGCTGGTCTGGTCTGGAGGTCTCAGACACGCTTCATTATTTTCTCTCTCTGCCTTTTTCTTCCCACTCTAAAACCCACAGGTCCCTTCTAAGCTTTTAGTCATCTTCGCTCTTGTAAGCATAGGACTCTTCTTTCTCGATGCGTTCATGCTCACTTTTGTTCTCCGGGGACTTAAACACGGATTTTAATAAAGATTTCCTTTTTTTGGCTTGCTTTCTGAACTTCCATAATGTGTTTATTATGTGTTCTAGCGTTACGAGCAACGAACTATGATTCTTGAGTATTTATTGTGACTGCTACTCTAAGACGTTCTGCTGGTCGGACTCTGAAACTTTGTCTTAAACTGCGTGCTCTGGATGCAGTGTAGATACCGCATGTTCATATGTTTGATCACATAACGTACGGAAACTGCCTCAATAACGTGTTTCTGATGCTTATATTCCTTTCCCTGGAATTTCATCTATTGCAACTTTGAGCTGAAAATGGAATGACAGATTGATTTCCTACTTTCAGTATATTACATAATGCGGAATGTGCCATTTATTACTCTTTTGTGTTGTTTAATCTTGCGAAAGTTCTTATTTGGCAGAGTATGGAAGGAGAAAGCAGCTATAACAACCCTGAAAGGCTGTTGCCCTCCGATTTCAGAGGGAAGTTGAATGATGTTTCATACATTGCTGGAAATGATCAAAGAATGTTTTTTCCAACGAACAACAGTGAAAGCCATAATCTTGCTTGGTCTTTACCTCCATGTTTTAGTTGCCCCAAAACGCCAGTGAGCTATTATGAGTTTCTCGCGGAGAACTCGACATTTCTTGAAACTAGCTCTACATCTGACGCACTGAGAGGCATTAGTCCTATTGAGACAATGCCTGATGTTAAAGGGGTCTCTGATTGTCAAAGGGAATTATTGAGCAACAGCCTATGGAATCCTTATGGTTTTAAGACTTCTGATTGCTTCTGTGATATGGATGCTTACGCGTTGAAGCCAGATGCCCATATGCTCAATTGTGACATTGCTGAAGCTTCAGTAAATGTAAAAATTTTGACTTTGGTCATTAATGAAGATATATTTTGATATATATAAATTAACCTTTGGTATGTAAATTAACCCCAAGGAATTACGATTTAAGGAGTATAGGTTAGCCTTGAAATTATTTGCTAAGTCTATTTGGTTTCAGTATGTTCACTAAAAAATCCCTAGTCTAATTTGCTTTTCTGTTCTCATAGGTAAGATGCTCAATACCACATAATGAAGGAGAACCGGAGAGCAATCGGTTGAGTTCACAGCATGAGATCCAGGTCAAGTACTTTGCTTCGGTTGAGTTCCATCTTGAATTTATGTCTCTTCAAGTTTTTTTTTTTGGGTCTCAAAAAACGCCTTAAACACGAAATTGCTGTTTCATACCGACTGCAGACTCATAGTTCTCGGATACACCATCTAAGCAAAGACATTGGTAATCTTCCACAGGTTCATCCTAGTGTTACGGCTGCTCCATCTGCTTATATCTCCAACCCGTCAAAATACAAAGCTTTCAAACGTGATCGTGTAAGTGGAAAACTTTTTCCAAATGCTTGACATATAATGGTGATACCCTATAACTAAGCAGAGCAGACTTAATGGCATGTACTAAGGTTTTGTAAAAAAGATAAACGTGGCTGAGCTTTTCATGTTCATTCTTGCTCTGGTGTATTACGATCTATGAGATTCTATTTCATATTCAGGAACGAAGGATACGAATTGCTGAAGGACTCAGGGCACTGAAAGGGCTTCTCCCCCATCCTGTTGAAGTAGGTGCTTGCCTAAAGATTTCATTTGACATACAAAGCATCACAATACGATTTCATACAACTTCTCATCACTAAATGTTAAGCCATACTGTACATGAATGCTGAGGGAAACCTTAAACGATTATGGTGAATACCCGAGATTAACTAGGGCTAATTTTGGTTTTATTTTTCTTTTTTTGAAGGGAGGTCAAGCAGCAGTTCTGAACAATATTATTGACTACATCAAATATCTGCACTGTCAGATGAAGGTAAGTTCCTCCTAGTCTGCTTAAAGCACCATTGCAACATGTGCTGATGTGCATATGCAAACACAGAGAGAGCTCGCTAGAATAGTTTAACCATTACTAGAATGTTGGACATTTGGCCGGGAACTAATTACCGGTCTTTGGGCTAACTGCATCCCATCATTTTTGCTCAATTAATCTAAACCATTTAAAGCATACATTTCAGTGCGGTTGGGACAGATTATTAGGTAACAGATGGATGTATTTTGCTTGTCGCGTCATGGAAGCTTTGGTATGTCATTATTGTTCAATGGAAGTGCGGGAAGTTATGTGAAGTTGACTTGAGAGATCCAGCATCTAGAAAAAGAAGAAAAAGGGCATATCAAGATTCTTAATTATATTTCTGCAGGAACTAACTCAGAGCAGATTGGGAGGTGTGCCAACTTCTGCTGTTTTATTTTCCTTGGAGGTATGACCCATCCCTCCGCCAGCAACTAACACTGTTCACCATTTGAATCCTAATAGTCAACCTGTTTCCTCGCATCACATTTGCAGGGCTACGGTCACTATCTTGTACATGATCAGATGACGAAAGAATCCCTTGAAAGCATGGTTGGAAAGTTGCTAGAACTAAATCCATCAGCTGCATCCAATTTGCTTTTGACCAAAGGCTTGGTCCTGATGCCCACGGCTTTGGCTGCCACGCTACATGAAACGCCACACCATTGCCCATAGCTTAACTGACTTGCTTAACTAAGCATTGCTTCATTTTTGTTCCAACTTTGGCGTCAAGTTCCTTTCAGCTTTTTATTCCTTTTTCTTCAAATAGTTTTCTTATCATTTAGCTAAGCTCACTTGGGATAGGCATTTACTGGTACTTTGGAAGCATAGCATTATGTTAGGGAGAATAGGACTTACCCATAGCAATAGGGCTGCTAGGCACTCGAGAGGATGGAGAGTCGTGATGTTCCTCTGATTAATATAGACATTTTTCTCTGGGAGAATTGGTTCTCAAGGATTTTGTCTCGGAGCTTGCAATCAAAATCTCCATGGACAAGCGTCTAAAATGCACCCAAAACCTTATATGTCCTCTCCTATATTATATTTTTCATGACTATGAAAACAAAGCTCTGAACACAGAAACAACATATGGTTGATATCTTCCTGTGCTGGACCAGATGTACCTTCTGGATGGATCAATCTCAAGAAATGATGCTTTTATTCCCCTCTACAATGTTGAAACAGTCGAGTAAAAGAGTTTGTGATCAGAAGCTCATGAAATAAAAACTATAGATATCCTGAATATTACCATTATCAAGTTACGTTGGGATATGATACTGAAAGTTGCTATACATGAATATACGATCAGAAAAAGAAACAAAATTTCCTTTCTGCTTTCATTTTCTGCCTCTCAGTATTCTGTATTCCTAACAACTTATATATAAACCAATTAAATGAAGTAAACATGTGAGAAAAGGATTTACAGAAACAACAATTACTTGTCATCCTCTCTCATTGAATCTATTTTGATTATGAGAGGCTTGTGGCAATCCACAGGTGAATCTCCACCGATGGGCAGCTTTGATGATCTCAAGATGCTGTCTATCTCGCCATTTTCGGCAATTGCCTTCTCCAGAGAAGCCTTTGCAACTTTAGCGACAGAAACCATCATAATCACTACATGCAAGCAGCGGTGCAAGGACAATAGTCAGAGCATGTTCTTAAGAGCATAAACACCAAGGTTGTCTAGCAAGTTGTGAATAACTATGACACTGATAACCATCACCATCATAGATAGTGTTATAAACTTGTTGCATCTTTAAATTATACTTCAGTCAACTAACTTATTTCAGACATTCATGTTACCAAATCTAGAAGCTTATTGCAGCCGTTAGAAATTAATGACAGTTCTTTTCACATAAATTTTTGAGACATTGGACAGAGTTTATTGAGCAGATTAACTTCGTTAAGATTTCTTTTTCTGTCCTATATGCCCCAAAAGAAGCCTTAGTCCTGTGAAAAACCATCCTTGACCTCCTTGTACTTTCTGCAATTTCCACTCATTAGAAATTTTAAAGATTTCAACAACAGCATAAAGATATAACAAACCCACAAGCACCCCCAACACCTCGACAAAAGATTCGAATCAACATTGCCTGATAAGAGTTTTGAAACAGATAAAAAACTGAACAAGTAGGAAGCAAACAAACAAAACTATCTCCAGCAGCAACTCACCAGAGATGACAATCCCAAACATCATCAACACCTGCATTCACAGACATAAGCCATCAAGAAATGAAGGCTATTATACCACATCAAAAATGAAAGTAAAATAAAAATGTATAGATCTAAAATTAACAACATAGCAATTAAATATGTTATATGTAGCATTTTATAAATACTTGATCAAAATAATCATCAGTATCCACAGTTGAAATTAGCTGTCCTACATTCTAAATCAATCCATCCTTCATCAAGAACAAGATAAATGCAATCTGAACTACAATCATTGGCAATTAAATAGTGCAAATGAGGAACTCAATTTTATCTACCTGCACCATGATTGTCAAAACATGATGTGAAAGAAACTTGCATCTAAACTGAAAATATTGGACAGTTTTGTACAAGTTAATTAACAAGCTTGGGTAAATAAATTTTAGTTTCATCAAAGTTTAGTCTAAAAAACATGCACTTACCCAACGAGTTGTTGAGACCTCACCCCATCCATGCGAGACGTCAGACAAATCCTTCAGCGTTGTTCCAACATAGACCAATGCAAATGTTATTGGCTGCAGTAAGTAAAAAATCAAATGCTCAGTGATGTTCTGAAACAAAGTCTTTTACACTCAAAACACTTTCATCAAACTTGACTTATAGAACATAAAGCAACCAAGTGCTCAAAATCATAAAAATGTTAAAGAAATGTATGTTTCCCACCAAGCCCTCAAAGGGGGAGAAAAGGCTTTCATTAAGTCAAGTTTCACTGCTCAATTAAAAAAACCAAACATGCAAGTTTTCATTAAAGAAAAAAATAACTATTCATGTACAACTGTTATGGTCCCGTGTTTGGGATTGAGTCACAGGGCGAGTATACTGCTTTTTTGGTCGATCTATCTTGAGTAGAATTTCAACTCTTCAAAGGGAGGCCGATACCTTAGAGTTCGATAGAGAGAACTCTGATCTCTTATTTGAATAAATTCTGACTTGCTCTTTATTAATTCCAATTGCCTTTAAATAGGGAAGTCTCCTTACAATAATAGAATCCCTACTCTAAGCATGTTTCCTACTTTCGAAGTCTCCTTACAATAATAGAATTC
>JANIJF010000004.1:19285742-19296709 GCA_024520955.1 Erythroxylum bequaertii | reverse complement strand
GTTCCAGCTTTTTCCAGAATACTTTGCACCCTTGTGACGCCCTCCACATTGGAATTAGCCAGAACTTGATTTTTGTCTAACTGTTTAACCCCCTCTTTTGCAACCCATTTCTACACTTTTGGTTGAGTTTTGTTGCAAGTAAAATAATTATGCTCCCGACAGATGCAGCAGTAATACGGGAAAGTTTCATACACAACCGATTGGGTATACCGGGTTCCTTCAGGCAAATTTACAGGAAAACTAGTAATAGGCTTCTTGGACACATCCACATCAACAAGGAGACGCGCATACCCTGTTCTGGCCCTTTGGGTTATGACTTGATCGGTGCAGAGGTTTCCCCACCATGGAACCTAGTTTGGAAAGGTCTTTGTCTGTCCATAAGTCCAGCGGCGCATTTGGGAGTTTAATCCATAGGGGCATTGCCATAAAATCTTGGAAGTTAAACGAAAAGCCAGGGGAGAGTTTCTTCAGCATCAAGGTATTTCCAAATAGCATATATGGTCCCCCTATCAAGACACTAGTACGGTCCGCCTCAGATTCAAATCGGAACACAAGCCATCCACCCTCATGAGGAATTAGCTTACACCCCATACCCCATTAAGCAATAAGTCCTTCTAAGGCTTTCATGCCTGGGAATCTACCAATGAAGACTCCAACCAAACAGAAACCCCATTCCTGCTCAAGTTCCAATCTGTCTTCAGCCAAAATGGTCACTTCCTCCTCCACAGGTAGTTGTTCCAGATGCATCCCCTGTTTCATATCACGATTGTGATAGAATAGGTTAGCAAAGGAAGGTTTAGGTCGTTCACCTTCAGTATTTCCAGGGGTACTAACCGTCTGGTTTCTTGAAGCATTGTCCACCACTATTCCTTTCTGTTGGTCAGTAATTAATTGTGGCATTTTATCGAGTACCTGGTCAGCAGTGGACTCTTTGTCTGACTCATCAGAATCAGATGTGTCATAGCTACCCAATGCAATATAGTCTCCTTCAGAGGAGGTTTCATCATCACACGAATCTTCATTAATTATCTCATTAACAATACCCTTACCAGTTTTCAACGACGCACTTGATTTCTTCATAACGAAGTTGCGCTTAGGACTTGACTGATGGGAATTCTTGGCATCAACAGTAGGGGCTTTCAAAACTTCTTTCGAAGCTTTCGACACCACTGGTTTTTTCCCCGCACTAATTTTTTGACTTGTTGAAGCATTCAAAAGCTCCTCAACCTCTTGTTCAGCCCTGGCTCCTGTGCCTGTATTCACCACTGGTTTTTGTTGCAAGTTGTCTACTTGAGCACCCGTATGCTCTTCTGAGTTGTTGCTGCCTTTGGGTTTCTTCTTTCCCATTTCTCATAACAGAAAAGTTGAAGGCAAAAGCCCCAGTAATGTCGCACATTTCCAGATGATATCGGGGCCCTAGAATAGGGCAACCAAAAAATGAAACTTTCTACAGAACCGTATATGTTTCACACCGAAGCCTTGGTGTCGTAAGAGTAATCGGGAAGAAAATAGTGTAGATACCAACAACAGAAAGGACGAAACTTGGATGTGGAATCGCAAGGTGAGGCACTCACAGAACGTCTCTCTCTTACTAGTACTGATGGGCTGTTCTTTTTCCTTTTTTTTGGTGAATGGTAAAATTATATTCATCAAAGAAATATATACACAGTCAAAGGGGCAGACCTAGTCAAAAAAAGAGTAGCACCGAGAGGGAACAAGAAACCAAAAGTACCCTCAATCCAAAAGCCCAACCAGTTAGTGTGTGCATGAGTTTGGTGAATTCGTTTATGTGGGTTTTTGAAGATAAACACTGCTACTGCGTATGTCAAGGAATATAGTAACTGATTTTTGTAAAGGAAGTTTTCTGTTGAATTATTTTGAGAAGATAAATTCATAGGGAACTCTTTGTTTGTCTTAAGTATTTTTGTTATTTAATTTTTAGTTGATTAAATACTTGAGCTATTCTCATTTATTATTTTCTTGAGTGTTGAGTTGTTTGTTTAATCACTTGAGTGATTTAGCTACTGTTCTTATTTCAAAAGAGTGTTGAAAAAAATCCTCTGTTGAGGTTAGTACGAGGTGGTCGTACTATTGGATGTGAAATTCTTTTACGGGAAGTGAGTTTGAGAGATAGTGTCAAGAGTTGAGTAGTGTCAGTTCAGTAAAGCCTTGGGTTAAACTATTGTACTTCGGTAAAAGTGATTAAGTTGGGTGAGGGCCCCGCAGACGTAGGCAAGGTGTACCAAACTGCGTTACTAAATTTCTGGTGTTTTTAGTATTTCGGTTTTGATTGTTTTTATTTTGTTGGTGCCAAATAAGTTTGCGAAAAGTTTGCGAAATAATTAACCCTCTTCGATTTTTCAATTTTGTATCAACCAAAGGTCTTATCCACGGGAAAGAACCTCAAATAAAAGCAATTAGGTGGCATTAACTGAAGTTGTAACAAACACGCAAATTAATATGGACCAAGATCACCATTGGTCGATCTTGATTTCTGCACGGTTTGATCTATGTACTAGTTCAGAGATTTCCACCTTTTCGTTAATGATTGATATTAAATAGTTAATCAATATTATACTTCTTTTTAGTCACTTGATATATACCATCAATAAAATAAAAGTCTTACAATTTTGGTGAGAATGGAATTCATATTAAAGTAGATCAAGGTCTACACAATCTCAAAACGTACGTGTTACAATTTTAGTGAGTATGCAATTCATGTTAAAGCAAATCAAAATCTACTTAGCCACATTTCACATGTATCCACAAATACTTAGAATAAACGATGGACATTAACATAATTTTGAATTACATTTACATTAGATGTAATTACAAAAATTACAGACAATATTACTAGCAATTGCTATGACAATTATTGCCATAACTATAATATTGTGTCCTTAAATATAATTATAGTTAGGATCAGCAATTATAAAATTTAGTTTGTGTGTTAGTATAATCTACACAGAAAGTTATGTAAAACCTATAATCTAATACACAGAAAGTTTATGTAAAACCTTGGATGAAGTCAATTTCCAAGACATAGGGATAGAGTTGCAGTATGTACGGGGAGGCAACTGCAGAACTAACCGGTTCAGGGGGTGTAAAGTTAGAAGTCCAGATCTCCTGTTTAATATTATGATGTTTTATTGTGTCTAATAAATCTCAGTCGTTTATTTATGTGAGTCTCATACGGGGTTCACGTGAGGTCCACAAAATAAATGGCTGAGATTTTATGAGACAGAATAAGAAAGAGTAAAACTGGACAGAAGATCTGATTTCTAAAGTTAGAGAGCTACTTATATAACCTGAGCAAATTGGCGGCTACGATCCATCGCAAAAAAAGATTAAAAAAAATGCTTGTCCATACAGAAACAGGATTGACTTCAATATATTTATTCGTGGGACCCAACTTCTTTCTTGGGTTCTGTTCAAAATGGTAAGCCGGTTTGGTCCGTCCAACGTGGGTGGTCGTTCACCGGAAAAGAAAGAATAGAACTGATTGACACACACAGATGAGGAAGGGCCTAATTTTGCTGAAACTGTTATGGTATACATAAATGCCCTTTAATAGACATAGAATTAACCAGAAATTGTGATGACAAGGTCAGTTCAAGCATCAAACGCTCGGACAGTTAGAAGGTAGTGCGCTGAACTAGGCTGTTCAGTTTAGAAGTTTCTTGGCAGCTTTTGATTCAACTAGTTGCATGGCTCTAACAAGCTTCTTTAGAAACTGATTATTTGATGTGGAACTTCTTTTTCTATTAATTTAAACCTTTAAAAGGTTCTTTTCCCATATATAATAAGGAACTCAAGCAGACCCAATTATAACAAGGCTCACTGAAGACAGAAAGTAAAGAGTACGGACAGCAAATAGAGTTGGTCTGTTCTAATCAAGAATCATCAACTTTCATGCCACTCGATTCCAGCTATATAGTATGATATCTCCATACGCGTAAATGGCCTGGAATGAAATTCCTTAGGACCTACACAAAAAGCAAGGTAAAAATGAAGATTAAAAGGTGGAAGTATCTCTAGCCAATTTGGCTTTTTTGAAGTTAAAATTCCTTTGTTTTGAATCTTGCTACTACTTTTCCTTTCTTTTTGACTTAATCATGGTGGATAAGGAGAAAAAAGGTATTCTCAACAGGTATGGATAGATTCTGCGCCTCCACAAGCACAGATATAAAGAGGTTCTTGTATATATACTATGATGTTGTGTGGTGGGTTTTAGTTTCAAATGGGGAACTTCTACAGCTGGCAAGAGAATGAGAAATGGAAGGTACATAACAAGACTTGACGAGGAACGTGGAATAAACTTTTGTTTCCATCAGTCACTGTCTCAAGTTTTCTTTTAAATTATCTTCGTAGAATTAGGGCTGCTTTGCATGTCATTTTTAATGGACTGGGGAAGATATTCGCGTAAAGACTTAAGTAGGCATGTTGGAGCCGTGTAGTTAACGTAGGCTGTAAATGTAATCAAAGCAGTGTTTAATTGATTTTTACCGAAGACAAGCCATGCAAGAGCTAAGCTAATGCAGACCAGGGGGAAATGGCTATAAATGCACTGCAATTGAAAACTAATTTCGCTTTTTTTTTTTATTAGCCCCATCTCTTAAATTCCTCAAATATCTATCGCTTCTGTTAAAACAAGCGGTGGTGTGCTCAGCTGGGCTTATAAATTTATTATTTTCTTATTTTTTTAGTTTTTATTTATATATGACATAATTAATTTATTCAATAAAATTATTCTTTATCTTGAGATTTTTTGTCCATTGTATTTAATTCTTAATATTAAAGATAAACATTTTAGTCTAATCACTATAAAATTAAAATTATAATAAAATCATAATTATCACATTCAAATTATAATTAAGTATTAATTATGAATTGTTTTTAATTATAATTTTTTCAAGAAGGGATATTGATAAAATGGTAAAAATAACACAAGTTGCACTTTTTATTATGAAAAATAATTAATTTTATAAATTAAAATATGAAGATATTTAAATAAATAAATAGGTACTTATTAGAGAATAAGTTCAATAAATTTACCCAATAATAATGATTCTAAATAAAACATTAATAGTTTGTCTGCTATGTACTCATCATAATAATTGATATTTAGATTTAAAATTAGTGTATAAAAAATATATTTTACATTATTTATGACCTACTCCATTGATGATGTTAAAAATCAACAATAAGTATCCTAAGTCTATTACTTTGTGTGATGGAGATTTAAAGACTTGACCAAATATTGTATGATGGAAAGTTAGACATTTAGCATAAAGAAAGCCAAGTTAAGTGCATGGTCGAAATTGTTTGTAAACTAGTATAAATAGATGTATTACGCCTTGGTGTAAACCATCCAAAAATTGTAAGTGTGAGTGAGAGCCATAAGTGTTCTACCAAAATATTGTGAGAGTAGTACAGTGTCATAAATTAGTAGTATTTATGTAATTCAAAGTATTTTGATGCACCTTGTACATCAGAAATAATCACTATTTTACTACTTTCTTTATATGTTAAGAACTTATTAATGAAAGTGTGTATTTGATATCATTTTTTGTTATCAAAATTATGCCCAAATAACCAACAAGTGGTATCAGAGTAGGCAATCAAGGATTGACATCGGAAAAGGCGAGTGTGGTTAGACATCAATGTACCAAAGGAAAGTGCACAGTCTAACACTGTGAAGTTGTTGTCAAGGACAAAAATTACTTAGTTATTTAAAGACATTACCAAGACACTATGAAAGATTTGGCCTATTCATCCAGCTCAATTGAGAAACTCAATCGCACTAATTATAGCAACTAGAGTACCCGTATCCAATTTTATTTATTAGACCAGGATTTATGGAGTGTTATTGCTGATCAAGAAACTACCCCAGTTGAATTGGAGGAGCTCAAAAAATAAAAGATCAAATGTGGCAAGGCTATGTACACACTTTCAGTGACCATCGAAGATGATCTCCTGCAACATACCAAAGACACTAAGACACCAAAGGAAGCTTGGGATGCTTTGGAAACAATGTTTTCAAAAACAAATGAAGCAATGCTGAAGAGGCTCGAGAATGAGCTTTGAACACTCATAAAACAAGACATCCCAATCAGCCAATACTTTAATAAAGTAAAGGCAGTATGTTCTGAGATCCTAAATTGGATCCAAAAAATGCAATAACTACAACAAAGATGAGGAGAAATATTATTCATGGTATACAACGAGAATATAATGCTTTTTTCATTGCTACTCGTGGATGGGCTAGAGAACCAACTCTGACAAAGTTGGAAAATTTGTTAGCTAATCAAGAAGCACTATCTAAACAAATTTATAGAGTTACAATCAAAGATGAGGAGAAAGCTCTCAACATTAATAAAAGAAATTTTAAAGGAAAAGAAAAGGAGAGAAAGCTAGGTAGAGGTTCAAAGAACCATCAGAGCAAAGGCTTCAAGCATGGTGAAGCAAGACAAGGCAAGCACAATAATGAATAAGATGATGAGCAACATTAGAAAAAAATGATGAATGCTACAATTGTGGTAAGAAAGGCCATTTATTTTGAGATTGTTAGCACAAGTGTGTTGAAGGCAATGCTGCGACTTTAACTTGGAGTGATATTGAGGATGAATGGGGTCTTCATGTCTATGAAGCAGTAGAAGAAGAAGTAAAAGTTGAAGAGGAGGAAAGTGTCCTCTCAAAGTTGTAAGAAAAACAAGCCCATGTAGTTGCTCATGATAAAGTATCAAACTAGAAGAATGATTGGATTGTTGACTCTAAGAGTTCTAATCATATGACTGGAGATAACAACAAGCTTATAAACATGTTAGAATACAAGGGAAGAAGAGTTGTCGTGACTACTAACAACTCCAAAATATCGATCACTTACATTGGCAAAACAATAATTGCACCTTGGTTCAACTCACACCAAGTACAACTACCAAATGTTTATCATGTACTTGAAATGAAGAAGAATTTGCTGTCAGTATGCTAATTGACATCTTCTAGTAACTTTGTGATATTTGGTCTACATGATGTCAAGGTGTGTCGAAGTGTGAAGATCATGAGTGAGCCAATCATGGAAGGCAGACGACTTGAGTCCATCTATGTGATGAATGCTCAAGTAGCATATGTGGATAAAATAATAAAGAATGAGACAATTGATCTTTGACATGCTCGACTAGGTCATGTCAGCTATCGCAAGCTAAAGGCAATGATGAAGCAGTCAATGATCAAAGGGCTTCCTTAACTTGAAGTTTGAGAAAAAACAGTGTGTGCAGGATGTCAATATGGTAAAGCCCATCCATTTCCATATTAAGAGTCTAAGTTCAAAGCTAAAGTACCACTGGAGCTAGTTCACTCACATGTGTTTGGCCCAGTAAAACAATCATCAATCGGTGGTTTTCAATACATGATAAACTTCATTGATGAATTTTCTAAATATGTATGGGTTGAATTTTTAAAAGAGAAGTTAGAAGCTTTAAGCAAATTCAAGGAATTTAAGGAGAGGGTTGAAAAAAAAAATAAACAACAAACTATAATGCTCTCACACAGATAATGGAGGAGAGTACACATTAGCAGAGTTTGCCCAATTCTTGCAACAATGTAGATAAAATGACAGCTGACTTATTCAGGTACACCACAGCAGGATGGCATTCCTGAAAGAAAAAATAGACATCTCATAGAGATATGTAGAAGCATGTTTCATGCCAAAAATGTGCCAACACAACTCTGGGATGAATGTATGAAGAATACTACTCATGTAATTAATAGACTGCCTTAAGCATCAATGGGAGTTGTGTCTCCATTCGAGAAGTTATAAAAGATCAAAACAGTGGTTGGTTATTTTCACTTATTTGGCTATGTACATTATGTATTCATACTAAATAATCTACATAAGAAGGTTTTTCGATGCATCTTTGTTAGATATGATGGTCAGAGAAAAGGTTGGAGATGCTATGAACCAGAAAGAGATTGAAGAAATGCTAAAAGAAATAGAGGACCAGTAAAATGTTGAAAATGTTCAACAAAGTAATGAAGATAAAGAAGTACCCCTGAAAAATTGAAGGTAGTGGTCAAGGCACTTCTAATTAGCCAAAAGAGAAAAATACGTGGCAAACAAGGGTGCATTAGAAGGTTCATGGAGAAGAAAGGTCAAACTAAATGGAGGAATTTGAAGTAGAAGAAGCTCCTCAACAAACTATATGAAGATTAACTAGATTGAGAAAGCCAAATCCTAGATATGCTAATTCAACTCTAGTTGAAGATTCTGTAGTGAAAGAACTAACTACTTATAAAGAAGTTTCCAAAAGTAAGGCATGGAGATTAGCCATGGAAGATGAAATTCAAGAATTGAATCAAAATGGGACATAGGATTTAATGGCAAAACCCAAGGATGTAAAACCCATATCATGTAAATGGTTTACAAGTTAAAGACCCGACTAGATGGTTTAATTGACTGATACAAATCTCGGCTTGTTGCTTGGGGTTTTTGACAATAATATGGATTGGACTATAATGAAAATTTTAGTCCAGTGGCAAAAATCACCACTGTATGTGTTTTGCTAGCATTGGCAACTAGCAAGTCATGGAAGTTATGGTAGATGGATGTAACAAAGCTTTCCTACATAGAGAACTGGTCCCAAAAATCTATATGAAACAACCACAAGGTTAATGCAAACATGTATCGACACCAATGGAGGTTAATGCCATATTTTACTCAGTAGAAGGTAAAGATTTAGAAGATCTAATAATGTATTAATAGTTGGTAGGTAGTTTAATTTGTCTAACTTTATCCCAACCTGATATTGCCTTTACTATTAGAGTGGTTAATAGGTCTATGCAGAATCCAAAGAATATTTGGAAGCAGTTCAAAGAATCTTAAGATATGTCAAAGGCGCAATTGACTATGACATACTATATGGAAGAGGCAAGGAATGTAGAGTTTCTGGCTATTGTGAAGCTGATTAAGTAAGAGACCATGATAATCGTCGTTCAACTATAGGTTATATGCTCAACCTTAGTTTAGGAATAGTCTCTTGGTGTCGTAAGAGACAATTGACTATTTCGTTGTTTACCATTGAAGTAGAATACAGAGAAGCGACAGTGGCAACTCAGGAAAGTCCATGGTTGATGAAACTCAAGATCTCCATTAAGTTGTAAACTATGAAGTGCCACTGCATTGTGACAGCTAATCAGTTATACGGTCAACTGAAAACACAGTTTTTCTTACAAGAACAAAACATGTGGAAATACATTATCATTATGCGCGGGAAAAAGTCCTATAAGAAGAAATTAAGATGAAGAAAATCAGTACAAAAGGTCAAATGGCAGACATTTTTACTAAAGGTCTCAATATAGCAAAAATTGAAAAGTTTCGAAGTTAGCTTGACATGATATCTAGAAAAGAAATAAAAAAGGAATAACTAATGTTATGGGGGTGTGTTAAAAATCAACAATAATTATCCTAAGTCTATTACTTTGTGTGATGGATATTTACAGACTTGACCAAACATTGTGATGGAAAGATAGACATTTAGCATTAAAAAGGCCAACTTAAGTGAGTGGTTAAAATTGTTTGTAAACTAGTATATATAGATGTATTAGGCCTTGGTGTAAATCATCCAAAAATTGTGAGTGTGAGTGTAAGTGAGAGCTAGAAGAGTTATAGCAAAATATTGTGAGACTGGTAGTATGTCGTAAATTAGTAATATTTGTGTGATTCAAAGTATGCTCTGTACTTCCCATTTTGATAGATCTTGTACGTCAAAAGTAACCACTATTTTACTACTTTCTTTGTGAGTTAAAAACTTATTAATGAAAGTACATATTTGATAGCATTTTTTTTAGAAAATTTTCCCAAATAACCAATAGATGATAGTTTAATATATATTACTTGAATATAATATAAACTGTATGAAGATAGATGAGTAAATAAAAAAAAGATTTATTACTCTTAAATAATTAAGGGAATATTCTATCATTTTTTTATTAGTAACTAATTTTGAATTCTCTATACTTAGTGAATTGATATTTGAAAAATATTATTTCTAAATATCAATTATTAATATACAAGGAAAAATATGATTGAATTGTAAATAGACTTAACATTAATTATATGCTTTATGTATAATTGAAATATTACATATTTAAAAATTAAAATTTTACATTTAGTCGAATAGTTTAAATCAAACCACTTAAAATTTTTTATTATTTGGATGGTTTTTTTGAGAAATTAAAATTTTCATTAAAAATTGAAAATGTTGAGCTCCGTTTCCAAAGCCCAACAATCCAGAGTCATAAGACGTGAGCGTATTATCCTATAGGGTTATTCTAATAAAATCTCATTAGCCAAGATTCTGGACTCCGTTTTCGGAGCCCAATAATCTGGAGTCATAAGACGTGAGCGTATTATCCTATAGGGTTATTCCAATAAAATCTCATTAGCCATCATCCCATAAGGGTGGCATGCCTACACCAGTCAGTCACCGAAATTACAAATTAATTTCTTCAAAAAATGGTAGTCTATGTCTCTAGTTTGTTTGAAAATAACAACCATCTCATTCGAAGCTCTATGAATCAAGCTATGATTAAAATACTATAGTATGTCCAGTAGAATAACCAGTTCATGACCAATTCATACTCTTCCAACCGATTCCCTCACTTTGATTCAATCAGTCTTTTTCAAATCAACACCAAAAGCTACCAATTTTTATGTGGAGATAGAGAAATGTGTTAGGAATCTATTTCTCCAAGAATCACATCATTTGGAAGTCGGATGGTGAAGTTATGGCCAAATGAATCAAACATGATTATATCCTCAATCATATTGAACCTATTTTGGGACAATTGACATTACTTTTACTAGAGATGTCTGATTGAGGTTATTTTAGGACAATTTCAAAGAGAACTTTGAGATCTACAACTTTTGTGAAGACTCTGAAGAGAGATTCTTTCATTTATAGGGTCAA
>JANIJF010000004.1:18862921-18887538 GCA_024520955.1 Erythroxylum bequaertii | reverse complement strand
TTTAAAATTTTAATTGAATGGTTTGTTGGTGTGATATATCTGAATTTTTATGCGTAGGAAGTCCCATGTTCAATTCATGCTGCTCTCATCATGGAGTTTGTGACTTGATATGATCTTCCTACACTAATGTGATAGTGCGTATTTGACAGCATTTGATCTACTCTTGAGCTTCACAAATAATCTAAAATTTTGAGTTGGATGGCTACTTAATATCCATCCATTTTCATGACTATCTTTAAGTTACACATAATATTTAAATCATTATATTCATTATTTCTTTTAATCATCAATTTTACATGATTAGTTTGATTTTACGTACTTGTTATAGTTGATTATTATTTGCAGTCATGTGGTTGGTTAACATTTTTGAGTAATATAACGTTCATGTGTCTTATAAATGAGTTGATTGAATTTGAACTATATAGTGTATTAGTTTGTTTAGATTCTGTAGATTATAGGGCAGTGTGACAACTTTGATACAAGATGTGACAAATATTGAAAATGATGGCATGATTCTCAAATATGAATTTGGATCGAAGGCATTTCTTTTTGTGGCCCCTTATATTAGGCCTTACCAACCAGTATTAGAATACTTGTTCTTTTTTTCTTTTTTTCTTTTTCTTTCCTTGTATAGGGTAATATGATATAACATGATGTTTGGAGGATGGTACAAGGGTTTATCCTGTAAGAGGTTGTGGTAGATAATAGGGAGTTGTTATTGTCATAATCAGTGTCCTACGGGAGCCAAGACTAGCCAATTATCTAGATGTGCTAGAACTCACATAGAATTCATTAATCCTCAGGGTAAATTTCTGTGGTTGTTTCTTGATACACGTCAACTGCTCTACTGTTAACTGTTGAAACTGCTATTACTCTCTCTTCCTCTACCGCATTTCTAGTTTTGCTTAATCTCAGATTCATTTCTTTGAATGGGCTTAAAACTTAAAAATGTATGGTCAAAATATCATTGCTTAATATACTTGTATCTGGATAAATATTGGTTATCTCCTTTTTCAGGTACAAATACTGGCTTATATGCACACAACCTCATCAAACGGTGTGTGGATATTTTACTGGATAGCAAATGTGTACCTGACCCAGTTGAAGTACTTGATAAAGCTGTTGCACTTACACAATGTCCTGGTTCTTGTACAGCTCTGATTGCTTATTTTGATGGTGAGGTAGGATTCTAGCAGAAGATTTCATATCATTTGTTACAACTTTGCTGTTCAACTGAGTTTACATGCTTTGAAAGAAGAATTGGACCAAATTACTATTTAATAAGCAAGAAGTTTCATGTTTTCATATTTTTCTAGGTTTATTTTTCAAAAGGAATTGGAAGTTTTGAGAGAGAACAGTTCGTGCAGTCAACAACTTTGTTCCTGGGTTATAAATTTCATAGTCCAGATATTACACAATTTCTGTTATTGAAATTTACGTGGTGTTTCTTGGAAGATCCTGCTCCATACCAGGCACATGCATGAAAATATTATGTTAATAACCAACCATGCAATCTCATGTAAATACAATAACTTGTGAGGTATATCTATATTCAATATGTATGCTCTAGTGTTCAAAAGGGTATGAAGCAATTTCCTCCATTCTAAAGGCGGTAAGATTGAGTAGTAATTTGCAACTTATGTATCCTTCTAGGATGCATGTTAGTGCCAATGAACTTCTTTTTGGGATGGCAGGAGATATTTTTAGAAGTTAAGAAACATTTGTTCAATTTAGCTGATATAATTATGATTTCCCATAGAATAGTTGTGATTTCCAATTTAGCTGATATAACTCCTATTTCCAAAAGAATGGTTGTGGATTGTTGAAGAGTTTAGATTTTCAGTACTTACTACTGTTACTACATAAGGTATTTACATAAGATCTTACTTGTCCTTTTAGTTTCTCATTCTATCATGAGACAAGTGATTAAATCTAAAGATTATGAAGAAAGATGCAGTAGCTTTTATTAGAGAAGTTGGGGGTGTTAAACAAAATTTGAAATCCTTTGGCATGAGTATACAAAGAATTCTGAGGAGATTGGATCACTATTATGGTGTTTTTGTTAAGAATATTCTAGAGAGATCGACTTTGAGTCTGAGAGATGGGATTCTTATCCAGGTGAAGGGAAGAGAGGAAGACTAGATTGAGAATCTTGGTGTTAGGAGCAGTTGAATGCCTAGTAGAAGCTGCTGGCTTAGCTTGATAGAGTCTTAAAAAAAGTTCCGTGTATAGGGACCTCATCAGGGATCTCACAAAAGATGGCACTCTAGCTTGAATTGCAAACCCCTTTTGACCTTCTGTCCATTCAGTACAAATATGCTGATTTAGAATTAATTGTGTACATCAATATTAATGGTAGGATTCAGAGGTGATAAATGTAATATTCTTACTTTTTGGTTGCAAGGCAATTTATAACCTCTCTTGTCATTTGCCATCATCAGGCTCTCCGAGTGGATAATATTGGAGACTCAGGCTTTATGATAATACGAAACAGCACTGTCTACAAAAGGTCTTCTGCCATGGTCCATGAATTTAACTTTCCATTGCGGATTGAGAGGGGAGATGACCCCTGTCAACTCTCAGAGGTATTATGCTCCTTAATTGTCCAAATTAACATATTGTTTTTTCCCTCTTAAATCTTAACCAGAAAGTAAAGTTTTAATTATCTCACAACACAAAATCTACAGAATATTGTCCAAGTTTTAACTTCTCCATCTTTGTTGATTCAACTATTGAAGACAAGGCGAGGCGAGAATAGATCAAAACTTCTGTGCATGTACAGACATTCTCTCATAAATATCTTATGCAGTGAATCTACTGTAGCCATCGAGCGCTGCTTTTTATGCACGTAACCCTTGCTATATTTTAGTTGAAGTCCTGATGTTATTACCAAATGATTCAAGATTTTAGGTTCTGTTATGTGAGGCATTGGTGTAGGAACTAGGAGATTAAAAATTGAAATTGTTCCTTTCTTGGGAGTTTGTTTTATGTTGCAAAATCACACTATACCTTTGAGTTTTAGGATATGATGTCATTGTAAGCAAAACTTCCGGCAAACTTTTCATCTTTCTCTGCGTTTCTAATTCACAAAATATCTGTTCTTCCACTTGATTTCGTTACTTGTTAGGATCCTAAATCCTAACAAGCTCTATGCACAGAAAATCAACAGCAACACAGCAAATTCCACAGAGTACGAATAAGGAAAACCAGAACAAAGAAGGAATGAAGGAAATATCAATGTATTCAGTGTATTGATATGCCAGACTTTGAGGGCTAGCTAACCTCCTCAATACAAAGTATCATAACCAATTCGTCATAGATGATATCCATCCGTCCCCACACTACACCCTTTTTATTCCCCTCCCTCTAACTAACTATCCAGCTCATCATCGTATTCCTACTCACACCCCTACATACTCCCCAATTTACTGATCTGCCCACCCCTTTTCTTCCTACTATACTGTTGATTATAACGGGTCTCAACACATTATTTTTACTTTGTGTTCCTATGATCAATGTCATGCTATTGTTCTTAAATTTAAGCATTTGAAACATCAAATTGCATAATGATGCAATAATAGAAATCAAGTTGCAGTACCTATATGCGTGTACTTGTTATTCATGAAGAGAAGTATTATTTGATTGTTTATATCCCTACTTGGTGATTGTCACATCTGTTTGCTTGTTATTTTTCTTTTCAGTTGCACGAGAATCTTGTTCTACTTGCCGAAACTCGTGACAACATCCTCAAACTTATGAATGAGTATGTTGCAAGTTATGATTTTTTTTTCACAAAGTAATATTTAATCTCTCTTATTAATGCATTATACATCTTTTAAGTCTTCTCTATTTCTTTTCTTTGTATATGCTTTAGTACAGATCCAAGTGCTAATTTGCTGTACCTTAGTGGTGTTACCTGCTTGCTGAAGTATGATTAATTTCTAGATATTAATTCACTCCTCTTTGAACCTTTTAAATCTTTATATGCTTGTGCCTGCAGCATACGCTTGAATAGGGATGTGCCATAATATCGTCATCAGACATCAGTCCTGAATAAAATTGATTCCTTTTGATCTTCCTGCTACTTTATTGCTAAAGGATGGTTAAGTTGATTTCCGCATGTTAGCTTGTTAATACTGCTCTTTAGAAAATTCAGGCCTATGACGTGTGTGTGGCCTAGCAGTGAATTATTATTACCTACAAGTGGGGCTTGATAGGAAATTTCTGGAGGATCATCCTTATGTTTTATGATTATGTGCTGGGAGTGCAACTGAAGTCATAATTTTTTCCCTATAAAAATAGAATTTAATTGGGTAAAATGATGAAATTAAGCCTTTAAGGTTCATTAACAAATTCAATATAGTCTGTTATGTTTTCGAGTGTTGAATTCAGATCCCAACATTTGACCAATGTGTTACACCATGAAAAGTTAATGATTTCATTAACAGTGTATCCAAATAAGGGTCAAATTGTTTGAAAATGTTGTATTGTGTCATCCTAGCTTAAAGAGTTAACATCAAGGATTTATTTGATCCTTTTTGAAATTTATATATTATTTTGCATATAGTTTATGTGTTCTTGATTATGTTCCTCGTCTGTCACTAATTTCTAGTGCTTCTGTAGAAATTTAGTTTTTTTGGTAGAATGGGGACATTCTTGACTCAAAATTTTAAACTCCTATTTTATTTGGTTAAAGTATATAGTGATGCTCAAGTTCAAAGAAGAAGGTTCAAAGCTAATGCAATGAAAAGTCAATGCCTTTTGACAGTTGATTTACAGCTGCGAAATCCTTGGTTACTTTTTATGATTGCCTAAGGTGCTTACATTCCCAGAAAGAAAAGTGAGAAGAAGCAGCCTGTAAGCTTAGTGGGTTACTTGCAACAGTCCGCTGGGCCTAATTGTTGAACTTGTTAAGCTTGAGTGCTCTGGCTCTTAATACTTGAGTGCAAGCTGAGGTCAGATAGAATGATGCTCACCATTGTTTGCATTACATTACTGTGCTGGGACCTGAAGGTTGCTTATATGCAAAACTTGTTCTTATTGGTCTTATGTTATGTGCTGTTTCCATTCTTTGTTTATTCACCACCTGAACATTTGAGCTTCGAGGATGAAATTGTGGCGAGATAGTAGAACAGAGACCACAATGATCAACACTTGTACATTTAGCGTTTCATGGATTCCTTGTATTCTATCATAATCATCTGTTGAGATTAATGGGATTTCCCGGTAATGTTGCTTTATATTTCCAGGCAAGTAGACTCTGTTTGACTGTGCTGTCCATGTGCAGGCTCAATGACTCGCCAGAACTTATGAAGCAGATGCCGCTGCTCCCAGTTATGATAAATGAAGAGCTGGCTAACACCATCCTTCCACCGCCAAATGGTAGTTACAAATGATGAATCCTGTGAATTTAGTTGGCTCTAGAGACACAGTCCACCCTTCATGAGTTGCTAATGTCAAGCTTTAACTGAATGAAGCAGTCCAAGTAGCCTTCAGTTTAGAATGCTGTAAAATAGCTACGGTTTTGTACAGTCTAAAGAGGCTTGGTTTATCTGTAGATAATTAGGAAACAAAAAGCTGAAGTTAATGTCAATGGTTTTCCCTTCCATGAGTTCATTTGCCCTGAATTCTTTGATGAACTTATACATGTATATGCCAAGAAGTCTTTCCATAAGGTGACACCTCCCTGCTCTAGGCTTGCACCGTTCCCACCCTGCAAGTCTTTGGTCTCATCTCGTGGTTACCTTCGAGCAATGAGGGCTGTTGAAGGATGTATCTGGTTGAATCTTAGCATTTTTTTTTATTTGATTGATACATTCATCAGTCAACTCAATGGCAAATTAAAAAAGAAAAATCAAACAGTCCATTTATCTCCAAGCAATTTGCACAAAAAGCACATGGAAAAGCCGTATAATGTCAAGTTAACCCACTTGCATGCGGATCTACATTTAATTGAATTACTTTTAAGTCCTTCACAAAGAGTTAATAGTAATTTTGAATTGTAATTACAAAACAACTCTTAGTCTTAGATAATATTATTGCTTCATATAAACATATTGAAACCCTAAAATAAACGAAAACGAAGCTCTAATAATAAACAGCTGAATTAGTAATTGGTGTATACATCCCAAGTTCTATTAACTGTGATATCTTTTACAATATCTCGTTTAAAAAGATTGAATAAGTCGTAGTCTTAACCTTGACTAATTGATTGTGTCAGCATTGTCGTCATGTTTGATGTTTCAACATGTTTGACGTTTGACAATACTCCTATGTTTGACGCTACTCTTTTGCTTTCCATCTACCTGATAAGGCAAAGCCGCCTCATTTTGTAAATAATTTAGTTCTAAATTGACCCTTTATATTCGATTAATTTACCAAAGCACAATCATCTTGTTTACTATGCATACATAATTTTGTGATTTGAGTTTGTTAATTTGTTGGTAACACTTACTAATTGATTTGATTAATGTTGGAATTTGTTAAAGTTTAATGCTTAAAACCCAGAAAACACAGGACAATGAAACTATTATTGGAGAAAGGAACTTAAGGTTTGAGGATGTGGTAATATGCTAAAACGTGACGCAAAAGTATATATGCGTACTTAATGGCTGAGCTTCTAGCTTTCTTCTAATTAATTCAGTGACTGAGTTGCCACGACATCGTTTTTATTAATCAAGATTAATTTATAGGATTAGTGGGTTAACATCAGAAAGAGATAGATTTTGCGTTTATCACTGTTCTAACCAAATTAGAGGCCAACTTTGTTATCTTTTGGCAATTATTGAAAATGGAGTATTATATACTAACAGTATTACTATTCTAAGCACATGAAAAACGAAACAAGAAAGGAACATGAACAATATATATGGGGGATTCAATCTCCCTGCTTCGTGATGGGGCAATGGTGTACGAAATGTGTTGGAGTTACCTTGAAGGAATTGCGACTTCAAAAAAAAAAGTCATTATCATGATATATACAGATGATTACGACTATGTTTACACTTGGAGTTTGTCCCTATTATTTGAAGTTGAGTATGTATGAACTTATACTTGAGGTGGTGGACAAAGTTTATTCCCTTGATAATATGTCCATGCATTCGATCTGTTAATCAACTTGTCCAGGAAAGTGAATCTTTATTTGGTGATGAAGAGTTTTCACTTTCACATAGGACGCGTAAATACAAAAAGAAAAAGAATAAATCCATTATTACTTTGACAGAGAAAAAGAAGAAATTGAAAGTCAGTAAAGCTTTCCTTTATCTCCGCGAGAAAAGAAGCGCATTTTGCGATGCTTTTGTTTAGGAGATAGACAATTAGTGAAGCCGACATACATATATGCTTTTGTAAGCAGTAGTTGGATTCACACCTTAGACATACAGGTAAACTATAAGCCAAAAAGACAAACGTAATACTATGCATAGTCATGACCAAGTGGTCGTTAAAATTGACCAGGAGTATCGTTTGGTTTTGTCTTTTGACTTTACAGACCAAAGCCTACCTGGGAACTGTGTTGTTCTGGCGGAATTACATCCATTTCATCTCAAACATACGTGTAATAATTATTATGAAAGTCGTGGGATTTTAGGCTTGGATTTTAGTAGTTGAACAGACCAAATTAATTCAACAAACAAAACGTATATGGAAGTGTTTGACACGGTTTTGTTGGTCCTGATGAGGGAAGGACCGGCGAGTCTGCTTTGCTTTCAGATATTGTATGATATTGGACCAAGTATTTGAGTTGCTTTGTTTTGTCTTTAAACTTATAAATAGACTTGCTTTATAAGGGTATTGAAAATGAGGAGGTGCTTCAGTTGAAGTTCTTGACTTTGGTTTTTCCTTTCAAGGGCTTCGACCAAGACTCACCAACCTGTTGGATAGGAAGAGACGAAGAGTCTCAGCTTCTAGATGTTTTTACCTTATCAGTCATAAACGTTTATTATTCATGTAATAAGCAGCCACTGGGTGCCTAGAAATGCAGTAGTTGCTCTCTCTTAAAAAAAATTGATTGTCAAACTGGATTTCTGTTCATGTTGACTGTAGCAAACTGAGATTTTGAGGGTTTTGGAGTTGGGAATTCTGAAAGATACAGAGATTGAAGATATTGGAGTTGCAGAAAGTGAGCCGTCGGCTCTTGAGGGAAAGTCTGAATTTCGAAACAGTTCATCAGTTCCAAGTTCCGGTGAGTTGATTGATTATAATTAAGTACGTGTGTGTGTGAAGTCTTCCATGCTTGTCTGTCTTTTGTTGCATTTCTGCAGATCATCTCCTTGACTAGATGATCAGCAACATTTTCTCTGCTAAACTAAGCAGTCATCATACATCTGGACACCGCATTTCTGCTCTGTTTGGTAGCCAATAAGTTGATAATTTTTTGTGAGGTTCTAAAAGGATCAAATTGCTGTTTCTTGCCACAAATATTCTCTTTCTCGCTTCAGACATGGTAGGCTGATCATGAAGAAACTTTGTTTTGTTGCCAAGAAGTTATAGCCATATACAACAGGCAGCTTTTAGAAAAGTTAGTAAATCTGAACACATTTTTATTCATCCACACTTGGCTACAAAATTCCCTTTTTCTTTACTTTTCCTCGGTATCTTTTCATCTACGGCTTCCTTTTTAGCTGTTTCCAAGATTATTCCATGCAAGTGGAGGACTCGCTCTCTCTTATTGGTTAAGTGTATATTTGTTTGTTGTTTGATGGGTTTGTTTGTATCTCCATTTTATGAGGAAACAATATTAGCATTGGGTTTAAGGTTTGGTCAAGTATGCATTGCATGAAACAATAATTTCCTTTCAAACTCGTCACTTGTCTTCTTCTACTTGTAGCGATGGGCGCCACGCAAATGGTTGTGGCTGTGCCCATTGTTTTCTTGGAGCTCATCTTACGCTCAACTCTAGTTTCCGGACAACCAATCTCCTCAGCTTCTATACCAGGTAAGTTTACACGTTAAAAAAAAGAAATATATGGTTAGTCTTCTCCTTTGTACGAGTTTAAATCTCCTGTCCAATATTATAGTGTTTTATTGTGTCCAATAAATCTCAGCCGTTTATTTGTAAAGTAAATGACTGAGATTTTATGAAACAGAATAAGACAGAGTAAAACTGGACAAAAAATCTGGTCTCCTTTTATACGTAAGGCTCATAAAGAGTGCGTATGTATGACGCACACCGTGACAGGGAAAACATAAATTCAATGTAACGAAACTTAATGGAAACGTCAATCCTAATTAATATTGATGTTGTCTAGGAATTCAACATATCATGGTTTCAATAAATGATATCCACAAGTTCAGAAAAGTTCAAACTCGGAGAAATTGTTCACTGACTCAGTCTGAAGGAGCCGAGATTGATTTTGCACAAACCAGTTTATGTATCGCTAGCTTTCGGTTTAATAGGAGTAATTATGTTCTCAAGCTGATCAATTTATAAACAAAGTGAAACTCACTCATAAAAGCATGGCTTTTAGGGATGGTCTAATTGATAGGACGAGACTCTCCAAGTACTATACTTCCCTTTTAAGAACTAATTTAATATGCATATAAAAATAGTATTAACCTTCTGTGATTGAAACATGGATTTAAATAACAAAAATAATCTATTTGTAAAATGTAAAGGCAAAGTTGTGTATAATTGATAACTTCTGCCCGACACTAGCAAAGCAGGAAGCTTAGAGCACTGAATTGCTCTTTTATATAAAAGATAGTGATTATAGTTTTTTATTATATAAAAACATACTATTATCATGTTAATAAAGTAATTAAAAATTCCTTTAAAGATGGATGAAGATATTTAAGATCTTTTCTTTCATTGAGCCACAAATTTAGTGATTTGTACTCGCAAATGACTAATTAAGTCAACATACATACATATCTTGTTATTTCACTTGTTTCTTATACGTCAAAAGTATAATTTCTTGTTTACTTTTTGTTGTTTAGCTACATTCCTACATTGGGTAGCCAAAATTATAATATATGTGCTGACTTTGAGGTTGAATGTTTAGGAACAAATCTTCTCCAGCTAGACAATGCCTCACAAGGCAGTAGACAGTTGGATGATACCGTGAGAGTGGATCCTCTTGACAATTTTGATAAGTACAGAGGAGGCTATGACATTACCAACAAGCACTACTGGAGTGTAAGTGGCTTCGTATCTCTCTAAACTAACTTAATGTTAAGTTGCAACCACTTCATAATAACATGTACAAACCATGGAAGTCTGGATACTATACTATATTGTCTATAGACTCTGCAGATTAAGCATAAAGTTAGTATTATAGTTTCATGGTAACATATATGGATTGACAAATGCAAAGATAATTGAGAAATGAGTTTGAGAGTATTATATTGTCAAATGCAATCTCAGCCTGTATATTTCTGGAAATGACATGTTTCACTTTGGCAGTCGACTGTTTTTACAGGGATTTCTGGATATTCAATTGGGATTCTGTGGCTTCTGGTTGGCCTGCTATATGGAAGCTTTCTGCTAGCATTTCTTTGTTGTTGCAGAAACAGAAGAAATGGAAAGCTAAAGACTAAGTATCCCTGCTTGAAACAGTGTTACCTCTGGCCAATTATATTGTCTATTTCGTTGACTATCCTGGCAGTGTAAGTCTTAGCAGGTCAATTTCAGATTCTAGAGCTATTTACTATAAAGAAACATGTTTTGACAAATAAAATCTATATGCAGAACTGCATCTGGTTTGGTTCTTGGAGGGAACGAAAGATTCCATTCGCGAGCAAAAACTGTTCTGGACATCATCATTGGCACTGCAAATGGTGCTTCAGAAACCATATACAATACTACTGGAGCAATGAAAGGAATAAGAGATAATCTAGGTTCCACCAACGAGAGCATCATTGAGAATTTTGGTGCATCAGGAAAAAGCATTAGCGACGCGTCTTTTTTCCTTATGTCTACATCTGAGAAGCTGGATGCTGAAGCTGCTAACATCCATAGGCAAGCTAGAAAGAACAGTCGCTTGATTGACAAAGGTCTCAAGATAGTGTAAGTTTCACCACATAAACATCTATTAGTCCTATGCATTTTGCTACCTAGGCTTCTCATAGATTTATGTTTGATGCCTGCAGGTACATAGTAATCACGCTGACAATTTCCTTGAACCTGACTGCTGTGGTTGTTGTGTCAAGTATGTTTTCATTTCTGCCCAAATTATTGCTATTGTGTGCCTAACAGAATTGGTTCCTATTTAGTTTCCTCCTATAATTGTCACAGTTATCACAATTTGTCACAATTTGGCATTTACGAACGAAACTGAAGTATTTCTTACTAACTAAAACTTCCATGAATCCTTCTTACAGAATTAAACCATATGGTTAAAATTGCTAATGAAACTAAAATTTTTCTTGCTGAATGTAACTTCTACGAAACTAGAAAATGTTTATCCAAATAGTCCATAATCAGTCATTTTTTTCAACTGTCATATTGGATAGAATTCTAATCTGAATTCCTGATTTCATATTACTGCAGTCATCCGATTCCTAAAGTCAAGAAGTAGAGCCCTTCATTTGTAAGTGATCGAGCTATTAAAATGTATCTTCGTTTAGTTTTCCATTGAATTTTCAACATTCATAATCCTTTCTCCGGCCCGTTGCAGATTAATCACGCTTTGTTGGTTCCTAACTGCTCTCTGCTGGCTCTTCTTTGGGATATATTTCTTCTTGCATAAGTAAGTCTTAAGTCCTTCATTACTCTGATTGATTTATACAAATCCACTAATATAACCAATAAGATCTATGAGATAGTGAGCCAATATACCAAAATTCTGAGTAGTAATTGGAAAACTATCCACATTTCTGCAGTTTCTCCAGGGATACATGTACAGCTCTTGAAAACTTCCAAGAAAATCCCAACAACAGCAGCTTGAGCTCTATTCTTCCGTGTGATGAACTCATCTCTGCAAAACCAGTACTGTCTGATGTCGGTTCAGGGGTTTACAACCTTGTTAATCAGGTATTTATATCTTCGCACATGAACATATTTCTCCCTTTAAGTTGAATGACTGGTTGCAACGTTCAAATTGCCCAAGTCAGAAGTTTGCTTATTATTTAAGTCCAATCTATAATGGCTAATAACTGCTAGAATTATAGAACTTGCCTCAAGTTGCATGAGATAAATGATCTTTGATGTTGAAAACGCAATCCTTGACATAGAAGTACTTGTGCCTAATGTTTTCTCCCTGCTCTTGCAGATAAATGCAAACTTGTCAGCTCTGCAACGATCGTCAAGCACGTTCTTTTCCATCTGCAACCCATTCACAGCACCTCCAACGAATGAATACAGGCCAGATGATTGCCCTGAGAACACAATTCGAGTAAGAGACATCCCAGAGGTACGCCATTAATGATAAGGCCTTCAGGATGTAATGGCATACGTACTTAGTAACCAGAAACTCAAATTTTTCTGTTGTGCCTTCCTTTCAACAGGTATTGAAGGTGCTTACTTGTTCAGATTCGAACAATGGAACTTGTGAAGATGGACAATTCATTCCTGCTAGTACCTCAAAAACATTGACAGCCTACGCAGTTTCACTACAGGACCTATTAGACGCCTATCCTGGAATGCAAAATCTGTTAGAGTGTAAATCAGTAAAAGATGCCTTTTCGGAGATCCTATTGAAGCATTGCAAACCTTTGAAGCGAAAGGTTCACATGGTATGGGCATCACTGGTGTGTCTGGCAATGATCATGGTGTTGCTGGTCTTAGTTTGGATAGTGGAAGCTCAACATGAGCAAGAATACCATTCCAAGGATGGATCTGTTAAGCCCCATTCGACCAAAGCGGATGGGTTGGAACATGGAGCAGCATAAGTAACCATGATAGGCTCAGGATCAGGCTAGGCAACAATTCAAAGATGCATAGTACATGGGCACTGGAAGGCAGATGTGCAAGCAACTCCAGAAGTGCTCATAGTACCAAGAAGTCAAGTTCCAATATCATTTCAGATAATAATAATAGTTCCAAACTTCGCTGAGTGTACAGCAAGATATACAAAAATATGTAGAATTCAGAAATATTATATCGTAGGGGAGGGAGGGGTGAAGCCAGATTGGCTTGGTGACATTTATGGCAGCAGAAGTCATGATAAAATTTCCAGTTCTTTGATTCAATGTGAAGGCGAAAGCTGGGGATCAACCTCATCACATAGATCACCGGGCATTTGTTAAAGCAGTATAAATATATAGATATAAATTTATTTATTTATTTATTTCAGTCTTTGGCTTCTGTTGCATTTCCTTTCATCGATTGAAGTGAGTAATCACAATTTTCTTCTGCAGAGAAAAAGGATCTGCCTGGTACATTTTCAGCCAAAATATACCAAAATAAATTATATTAGAACTTATATTATCTATGTAACTTGCAATAGGTGAGCCGTTGTCCAAGGATAGTTTAAGATGTAAAGGTAATGGTGTGGAGACTACTTTAAGGTCATTTACGCCACTTTCAGTAATCTTCTTTTGAGTCAAAACATATCCATTATCCATCTTTTTGACTTCAATGCCCAAAAAATAATTCAAATGCCCTAAGTCCTTGATGCCAAAGGAAGCATGCAAGTGATTTTTCAAGATAGCAATGGCATTGAGATCAAAACTAGTCACCAACATGTCATCAACATAAACTGCAACAATGGTGGTATACTGCCCTTGAATGTTAAGGAACAAAGTGTAATCATTCTTTGATTGAGTAAAGCCTAGACTTTTGAGAGTCTTGTTGGACAATGGTGGTTGACAAATTAAATCCTTCTATGTTTTGATGATAATAAAATGTATAGAATTGATTAAGAAATAATTGCAGGTATTTTAGATTGATATTCAAATAAAGGATTAATACAAATCAAGATTGACATATTCAAGAAATAGACAACGTGCAAGAGATTATGTAAGATCAGATCATGGATGAAGAATTCAAACTAGTATCTCAACAAATAAATATTGAAGATCATGTAAAATCTGTCATGAGTTCCAGCACTAGTCGACTATCATGTCACAAGTCGACTAATAATATCAGATCTGACAGTTCGTGCCAAAACAAGTCGACTAATACATTACAATTCGACTATTAACAAGAGACCTATAAGTTGGATAAATAGACTAGTCGACTATCAGTGTATTAGTCGACTATTCGAAGAGCGGAGCTAAAAGGATCATGAAAAAAGTTAGTGTTAGTCGACTGATACTTTGAAGACAAGTTGACTATAATTCACTAGTCGACTATTACACCTTGACTAGTCGACTATCAGGTGCAGCTGAACGTAATCTGACCGAATCGATTGATTACAAATGGGAAGAAAATCATACTACAACGGCTATGAGCAATCTACAACGGATAGAAGAATTCCACAACGTCTAGACAGCATCTGGAAGCCTGCAAATAAATATTGGAACATCAAATGATCGTATATACAAGTCCAAAGTGAAGAAAAGTCACATAGTTCCGAACTATCATCAATTTGCTCTCACATAGTTCCGAACTATCATCAATTTGCTCTTATCTTGTTTTAAATTGTATTTAGCTGTACTGAGCATTATCATTTGAATTTTCTATCATTGAGAATATTGTGAGTTGAGTGATTAGAGGAAAATCACTTGGAAGGTCAGATTTGTGCCGGAAAACAGATCAGTTGTAAAGTATAGCTTGAGCCGGAAATCAAGTGGTGTATAAAAGTTTACATTGAACTAAAAAGTGTGTAGTAAAGTGTTTTGCCAAAATCCTAAGTGGGAGCTTTGATAGAGGACGTAAGTCTTAGCACCGAACCTCTATAAAAACAGTGTTTGCCTCTCTTCCCTACTCTTTACATTTTAATTTGTTTGATTATTCTGTGTGTATTATCTCTTTGTTTTTGTAGAACTTTGCAAAAAAGATTCAAAGATCTATTCAACCTCCCTTCTAGATCGTTTTCACACCTCTAATAAGAAAGAGCTAACTGAGAGTTGTCACGTGAAAGGAAAACAAAGACAACAAATTGTCTTTATAAGAAAACAAAATCCTCCACCGTTAATAGTATTTTTATAATATTTTTTAATTAAAAATCTCCCACCTTTAAATTAGAGTAAAAAATTATATATTTTCCATATAGTTTAAGAAATATTTTAATTTTTAAAATTCTTTTTTAGATTTCAAATAAAAATAAAAATAAAATACAAGCATTGTGAATTAATTAAATATTATTTATATAATAATTCAATCTAATTCTTAAATTTGAACTAAATTAATTAAATTTATTTTAATTTGAACCAAATTATTAATTTCATTCGAACTAATTTAGAAGGAGTTTAAAATTTTGGTTTAGTTACTATATTTATATTTATAATATTTGATTATTCTGTCTAATGCTTTATATAGTATGTGTTTATTAAAATTTTAACTAATTTTATAGAAAACTAAAAATTAGAATTTTTTTCAAAAATTTGACAGATTAGAGATTTTTTAAAAAGATTTCCTAATTTTATCCTTAAATTTGTATGCATTCAACGTCAAATAACTTTTAATTTAAGTTTAAAAGGAAAGCATCAATCGTATGTCGCCACGTGGAGGCGAGCAAAAGACAAAGAAGTGTCTTGAAAATCTTTGTTTTAAACTTCACTAATCATAATAAATAGCAAATGAATTAATATGATACAAGTAAATTATTATTAGTCAAAAGAAAATTTTAGACTTTAAACTTCAAAATTATCCAATTATTTTGCAATATCATATACAGAAAATGAATTAATTTATTTTATATAAATTATTGTGAGTCATATTAAAAAAATATAAATTATCACAAAATTTAAATATTTATTTAAAAAATAAATATTTATAGGGATGTCATTTGGGTCTTGGCCCACATCGGCTTGACTTGTCCTAATTCAACTTGAGGTTAGCAGGCCATGTAAGTCTTGAGCCTGTTTTTTAAATAATTAGACCTCAAACTACGAGGCCCAAATCTAAGTTTATAAAAAATGACTTTATTTTAAAAAAAGTAGCGTCGTTTTTAATTTTTAATTTAAACACTAAAAATAAAGTCAAGTCAAATTTAGTAGGGCAGGACCTAGTCAGGCTTGAATCCGATCATCTCAAACCCGATCAGGGCTCAAGCTGGACGTGGGCAGAAGCTGTGTTGTCCGATCGAGCGGGCCTTCATCCGATCTACTGTGATCTCTAATTATTTAATGAGTGTCGTTTTGATTTTTGAGCACTTGAATCGTGACTCTCTTGGCGCTCTCAAGACTAAGTTGAATAGCGTACCTGAGATGTGCGGTCCTTGAACGTCCAGACAACACCCACACGTACTCTGTCTCGTAGCTTCCACTCCCACTCCCACTCCCACTCTGTCTCGTAGCTTCCACTCCCAGTCTCCCACCGCTCTTCTACTTCCTCATTCTCTCTCTAATAATGTACCAGTCATTTAATGTAAGTTCTTATTCTTCTCCATTTTCAGTTCTTTTTGTATAATTGGCATCTGCTATTCATCTTCATTTTGGAGCTTTCATATTTGTTTATTTCCGTTTCCTTTTGCTATGGATTGGGCATTGTTAGAGGTTTGGTTCAAGCAAGTTTCTTGCTTTCAGTAGAGGGTCGTGAAAGGAAAGATGCTTTGATAGTATAGAGCGAAGTTCTATGATGATCGTGTTATACAGTTATAGGCTGTGATCATGGCGGTGGTAAGGAACATATTTTCCTTTTTCCCTCTTTATTTTAATTTTTTCTATGTGACAGGTGTACCTTGGTTGTTCTTTCCCTTGACGATGCCATTGCTGAAGTAAATGACCCTTTGGGGACTAGTAGATTATTCCTAATGAGTTTGAGCCTACATTTGTCTACGATTTTCAGTGGACGAATTAGTTGGATTTGTTATTGCGTTTGGGGATTGAATTTTACGGCTACTCGAAATGCCAAGAAAAATATATCATCTTTCTTTGGTGATCTATATTGGTGAAGTAACTGTTGTTTCCCAGCAAGTGTTGAGTCAATAGTAGAACTCTCCTCTTTTGTTCCCTTTTTGGACTTGGATTACCCGCCTTTACTAATTGAGATGGCAACTCGTCCGTCTTTACTTGCAATAAGGCCATGTTACTATAATTGCATCGCTATGGATTCTTCTAAATTGACGCTAGCCAGACATTATGTTTTGGGTAGCCGAGTGACAATAGATCTTGGGAGAAATGATTTACAAAAGAAGCTGTTACCGAGTGATGTACGTAATGCAACAAAAAATCAACACCCATATCTTAATTCAAGAATATCTGCTACATCTCGAATATCTGTGCATCAAACTGAACAGGTAACTAGTACTATCAGTGAAGTTGGAAAACGAAAAAAAGTGTCAGCTTTTCTATTTAGAACGGAAAAGGGTGATCCTGTTAAAGTTTCTGTTAGAAAGGAAAATATGAAATATGCAGTGTATGTTGAGGTTTCATCCGCAGAGCTTGATGCAAGTGACAGTAGTCTTATAATAACTTGGGGCATATACAGTTCTGATTCATCATGTTTCATGCCTCTGGATTCTCAGCAATCAGTCTCAGAAGTTAGGAGCATGGATACCCCACTCATACGGCACTCATCCAGCAAATTTGTAGTTGAATTGGAGTTTGAGGCAAAACAAACTCCCTTTTACTTATCATTTCTACTTAAATCTATGTTAAATACTGAATTGATTGGCTCAGAAATCAGGAGTCACCGAAGGGAAAACTTTTGTGTGCCTGTTGGTTTTGATCGCGGTAATCCAATTCCTCTGGGTCTTTCCTTTTCCGTGGATGGTTCAATGAATTTTGCATTTTTTTCAAGACATGCTGAAAGAGTTGTTCTATGCTTGTACGGTGACTCAATGGCTGATGCTTCTGCATTAGAGCTCGATCTAGATCCATATGTCAATCGCACTGGTGATGTATGGCATGCCTCATTGGAAGGTGCATCGAATTTTGTGAACTATGGTTATCGATTGAAGGAGTCTACTCTCCAGGGAAACACTGAAAATACAGATGCAGAGCTTGTTGTTTTGGATCCTTATGCTAAAGTTATCGTAAATGTCTCAGCAGATCACAGGTCCAGTTTTTTGCCTAAGTACCTTGGACGATTATGCAAGGAACCTACTTTTGACTGGAGTGGTGATGTTCGACCCAACTTGGCCATGGAGAAACTTATTGTTTATCGGCTGAATGTGATGCGTTTCACTAAACACAAGTCCAGTCAGTTATACAGTGATATTGCTGGGACCTTTACTGGTTTGAGTGAGAAGTTGAGCCATTTTAAAAGTCTTGGTGTAAATGCAGTTCTCTTAGAGCCAATATTTCCATTTGATGAAAAACAAGGTCCATATTTTCCCTGTCATTTTTTCTCACCAGCAAATCTATATGGGCCTTCCGGTGGTTCAATATCTGCAATTGGCTCAATGAAGGAAATGGTGAGGAAGTTGCATGCCAATGGAATAGAGGTTTTACTAGAAGTTGTTTTCACCCACACTGCTGAAAGTGGGGCATTGCAAGGAATTGATGACTTATCCTATTATTTTGCCAGTAGAGTTGACAAAATAGAATCAAGAAATGCTTTGAATTGCAATTATCCTGTTGTCCAGAGTCTGATTTTGGATAGTCTTCGATACTGGGTAACAGAGTTTCACATTGATGGTTTCTGCTTTATTAATGCTTCATCTCTACTGACTGGCTGTGGAGGTGAATTCTTGCCTCGCCCTCCCTTGATTGAAGCAATATCCTTTGATCCGCTGCTTTCAAAAACCAAGATCATTGCAGATTGTTGGGATCCATGGGACAGGTTGCCAAAGGAAACCCGCTTTCCCCATTGGAAGAGATGGTCGGAGATAAATGCAAAATTTTGTCATGATGTAAGAAAATTTCTGAGAGGTGAGGGTCTTCTAAGTGACCTTGCTACACGGCTTTGTGGAAGTGGGGATATCTTTTCAAGTGGACGGGGCCCAGCTTTCTCGTTCAATTTTATAGCAAGTAACTTTGGACTTCCTCTTGTAGACTTGGTCAGCTTCAGTGATGGTGAACTGGCTTCAGAATTAAGTTGGAATTGCGGGGAAGAAGGTCCTACAAAAAAAACTTTGGTCCTTGAAAGGCGACTTAAACAGATTCGTAACTATCTCTTTGTTCTGTATGTGTCTCTGGGTGTTCCTGTTCTTAACATGGGAGATGAGTGTGGCCAATCTTCTGGTGGTTCCACCTCACATACGGGCAGAAAATCATTTGATTGGAGTGCACTGTCAACAAGTTTTTGCATTCAAACCACAGAGTACATTTCATTTTTAAGTTCCTTGAGAGTAAGGAGAAGTGACCTCCTTCAGAAGAGGGACTTCCTAAAAGAAGAAAAAATCAACTGGAATGGAAGTGATCAGTCTCCACCAAAATGGGAAGACCCTTCATGCAAATTCCTGGCCTTGACATTGAAGGCTGATGAAGCAGAGGAGCAGCCATCAAGTTCTGAATCTTTCCGTCCGAAGGGCGATCTATTCATTGCCATAAATGCCTCAGGTCGTTCAGAGATTGTCGTTCTACCACCATGTCCTGAAGCAATGGACTGGCGCCTTTTGGTTGACACAGCTCTCCCATACCCAGGATTCTTTACAGATGACGGTGTGCCTGTAGTTGAGCAGATGACAGGCTTGTATACTTACGAAATGAAATCTTACAGCTGCACTCTATTTGAAGCCAGCAGTTCTGATCATTGAAAACCTCTTCGTTACATCATTTTGTTATTACAAGGACTGTGCAGTTGGTACTCGGAACCCTTCTTTGTCAAATAATTTTAGTACGAGATATGAACACTGATAAGGATGTAAATCTATCACTCTAGATTTGGCTACTACTTCGCTTCAATAAAGTGATTTATTAGTTGATTACTCATATTTCTTGCGTTTGATTTCCAAGTCAATTATTTTAGCTAACCCTAATCTCTTCATGTGAATTAGAAAAAAAGCTTAAAAACTTCCAAGAACTGAAAAGAGAAAACCTTGAATTTGGTTGAACTTCAACTGTTCCTGAAGTTCGAATGTATTTATTGTGATATTAACATCATTTTGATGAGAACAAGAACTCGTATCATAAGTCATAATGATACGAGTTGCTCAACGCAATTTTCCTTTTTCCATGTATTGTCTCCGCTTCAATTGTGGAGAATACTGTATCCCCACTCACAGCGTCCGCCTACCAGTATGCTGTCTAATGGCACTGAATACATATGGGCTGAAGTGGTTGCAGCCGAAGCAGAAAAAGGTAAATTCAAGTACAAAATACCCCATATTTTCTCTTTTAATCTTCAAAACTACGCAACTTACGGAAAACTGAAACAAGTCAGCCCCAAGTGCTACGTTAAAGATAAACATGAATTCACAGAATAGAAGGCCACCAAACAATTATACTTGCAAACTAAGTACTCGTACATAAAGCACTTCTGGAACTGTATATTTTCTAATATAAAACAACCCTCCCAACACAAAAGCCATATTGTCAGCGCGGGTGATAATACACAAGTTTTCTGTAGCTAGTTCTTGGATCTCTGGTCCTCTCAGAAAAAAAACAAAACCAGTAACAGATAATCCAAATGCTCAGCTGCCGAGAGGTATCTTTCAACATGAAAAGCAACCAGATATCTGGTTACCATTTCAAATTGATGGCTAAATCTAGTAGAGCTTCTACTTGACGTATTGTTCGTTGCTTCTCTTGATGTTTGAGCTTGCTCGCAACGGATTCAGCATCTAGCCCTTCTCCATACTGTACTTCACTTTCTTCCTCTCGAACTTCTTGGAGCAAAGAATCTACTTCTCTAACAAAATCTACCCTCAGAAAAGTATCATCAGCATCTAGTGATGGTCGCAGTGGGCCTTGGTGCTGATTAAAAGAGAATTTTTGTCAATGGAACTGATTTAATGTAGGATGATCAATCCTAATGGCCCGATAATTGTTTGTGGTACAACTTGTTTGTGAGCAATATTCACTCGAGGTAAAATTTGGTGCCATGAATACTGCATGGAATGAACTGTACCTTATCAATGTCAAAACCTTGTGGAACAAGAATGCTAAATGGATCCTCTCGTGGAAAGGCATCGATCATACGCTTTTTGCATTCTTTCAACCATCCTTCATCATCAAACCCCTCGTGCAAATTCAGAAGTTCGTTGAGTAGTCTCATGGCAGGACTTGCCTCCCGTTTCAGAATTTCTGTCTGGAATGTAAGTGAAACATATCATGTAATTCCTCACAAATTTGGACGGCAGTCAAGAAAAGAAGAAATTGAAAGAAGCCATAAGCATATAAATACCACAAGTGGTGTTAACATATTAGTGAACATTCAGGCAAAACTAATCACTTTTATTATGTGAAGAAATTTTGTGATCAGCTGGGTCTACATGCTTTGAGTAATTCATTGAACTTCAAGGGGTCTCATCTCATACAAGAATTTCTCACAAAAAAGATATTAATCTCCAAGCTCATGCATTATCTCGGTGGTAAAAGAAAGGGAAACACAGACAAGGAATTTCATAGAGAATAGCCATCAGAAAAAAATTTGATATCACTTCAGCATAGGTAGCTTTCCATTGCATTACACTAATACTTCCCGCCGGTGCTTGTGAAAAGAAAAGTGCATACCTCAACCCTTCTGTACAATAGATCAAGACTTCTTACAGCATCCTTTTCATCCTGGAAAAACCCAGAATAATTATATTAGTATCATGACATATATGAACATATACATATGCATAAGTGCTCATACCTACATATGTTTGCTAAAAAGAAGAATCTTCTCCTTTGAGAATAACAAAAAAGGAATTACTACAGAAGCCAATCAAGTTTAATAAACTTCATAAATGCATGATTTGCAAAGGCAACTCACATGTTACACTTTGAAAAGCTAAACATGATTGATATCTAGTTGGAGGACATCTAAGGCAACTCACATGTTACACCTGAAAAGTTAACTATGCTTGATAATTAATCGGAGGACATCATTACCGTAAGAGAGAGGATAGAAAAATACCCCAGGAATATTGGAAATAGTATTATTTCAGTTCCCATGTTAAAATCTTGGGGGAGGGTCAGGAGTGAACATTGGTACAAAAGGAAGTGTTACTTCCTATTGTGTAGTTCAATAGGACCTAATATATTTTTATAAAAGAAAATGTTATACTTTACTTACATCACGTCTAGCAAGATCAAGACGATTCCAGATGACCATTAGAACTAGTTCAGTCAGTTCCCCTTTGTCAGCAGCTTCTTCAATTTTCTGCAGAAAAAAATTGAAAAATTAATCTGCAGAGAAGTTATCAACTAAGTTATTAGAATTCAAAATGGAAGGGAACAATATGGATTGACTTCCCTTAGACCCAATCATTCTATAAAAGGAGATGATGATAACAATAGAAATAGTTAAGGCTAAGAATAGTTTGTCCCCATAGCTGTCCAACTGCAAACACAACAATTTCTACATCTGGTAACTCATAGCTTCCTAAGCATTTTCCCATGTACATTATAATCAGGTTTCCAAACAAGTACTCAGCCGAACAACCTCAAACTACCAAGTGAAGCATCTAGGTTATTAAGATACCCAAAACAAGGAATAATCATCATATACGAAAGACAACAGTACTTGGGAAAATCATATCAAGTTGAATTTTCAAAGTTGAATCAGTAAGTAAAAAATATTAGTAACTTGGTTTCATGCCTGATTACCTCCTCCACTTCTTCAGCTGCTCTGATGAAGCTTGAAACCAATCTTCGTGCTTTTCTAACATCCTCTTCAGGATACCCCTTTAATCGCAAGCCAATTTCACGGTACTCTTCAATCTTTCTTTCTTCCTCTTCGTCTTCCAGTTGACGTAACCGTTGCAACTCCTTATCCTTTCTTCGTTGCTCAGCTTGCCATTCCTGAGCAGCAGATTGTTAACGCCAAATTTAGAAAGCAACAGTACACAAGTACCTTTACTTTTAGATCCCAGAATTAATATTCAAATACACGTCCCACATAAAGATTTATCAATATCTACTCTTCTTACATCAATAGTTGAGTGTAAGATTACTAAATATTCATTAGGTCTTGGACATCAACTTGAAAACAAGCAAGCACTACCATTAATTTCAACAAAACTCCTTAAGTGATGAAACTAAACCCACATAACACATGATACGATTAAAGATGACAAATTTATATCCCAATGGGAGAAATCATTACAATTATGATAAGCCCGAATCAGTAATAAAAGAAACTAGAAAAAGAAAAGAAGGAAAGCTAGGAGAATAGAGTACGTCATCGTAATACTCGGGTGGCATTCCTTCAAGCAGTGGTTCATCTTCCAATTCTTTGCTCCTCCGCAAAACTGCCAAGTCTAAACAACCCCACTTTAATTAAAACATAAACTACATACACTACAAAGATGAGAAGAGGGAAAAGAATAAAAAACTGAAAAATCTAGCAGAAGTAGGAGCATTCACTGCGACGTGTTTAACAAGGAGAAAATGTGAGAGTGGCAGAGGACTAACCAACGTGAGTCAGGGGTTTGGGCCTAAAGTGAAAGACGCAAACTTGAGGACGCAATAAAGCTGCCCGTGTTAGAGTAAGTGAAGACGTTAGAGGGAGCAAGCTTGCCTCCATTTCTTTGTCATCACCTGTACATAATAGTACAGAGAGTGTTTCCAAGAGACCATAAAAGACGGACCTTTGTAATTAGATTGCGTTGCAGGGAAGGGGTGATAGTTTTGCACTAGTAGCCCTCGAAGATTTGTGTTATTGCAGTTTTGCCCCCTGTATTTTATGATTATTGAAAGGATAACAAATTGGAAATTCTCTCTTTAGCAACAAAAAAAATTCCTAATATGAACTCTCCCAAACTCCTCATACTCTAATGTTCATGCTGCGAAGAAAGTCCGAATCCGTAAACAAGATGAAGATCCCCCTCCCATAGTCCCGCTTGTGCTCCAACCTCAATTAAGCTACAGTGCGGTGGTTACCGGCCACGACTGAATTAGTGTGGCCAGAGGAGGAACCAATTGAACTTAATGAAGGGGGCATTGCTATTGTTCAAGGTTCTCATAGATTGGGCGTGGAACTATCCATCACTTGCAGAGGCAAACTAGATAAGGCCTGGGATAATGCAGTAGTCATAAAGCTTCTGGGACGAAAGATGGGGTTCAACATGCTAAAAGATCATCTCCACACCATGTGACACCCAAAAGGCCCCCTGAAAATCGTGGACCTCAAGAATGAATTCTATCTCATCAAGTTCAGAGTGGAGGAAGACTACATACACACCATAATGCAAGGGCCTTGGCTTATCTGTGAGGATCTTGTCGATCGGTTACCTTGGAGTGAATTTTTGACTTCTTTAGAGGTCGATCTGATTTTTGAGTCCTTTATGAAAATGGTAGAGTTGTCTTTTACCTTTCCATAAATACCAAGTTTGTAAAATTTGGAGTTCTGGATCAAAAATTATGATGTTTACAAGTTTTGGTACTGTTTGTGAGGAGCTTGTCGATCGGTCACCTTGGAATGAATTTTTGACCCCTTTAGAGACCGATCTTGCTTTTGAGTCCTTCATGAAAATGGTAGAGCTGTCTTTTATCTTTCCAACGGTACCAAGTTTGTAAAATTTGGAGTTCGGAGTCAAAAG
>JANIJF010000004.1:18837534-18848073 GCA_024520955.1 Erythroxylum bequaertii | reverse complement strand
AAGAAAGAAAAAAAAAATTTATACCGGATTGGATTGGCTTCGATTTAATGTCTTATTGGTTTCCAACGCGACAAGTTTGTTTTGTTTTATAAAATATTTGTTCTCGAATGTCGGAAATTTGTTTCAGTTCGATTGAATCGTTAGGTTGCTTTGATTCCGAGCCAATTCAATTTCCTTTGGTTTCTGTTTACTTTATGATTCTGAGTTTTCCTTTCGATTTTGTTTCCGCATTTTGTTTTCCGAATTTCCGATTCCGCTTTTGGCTTTCCGCGTTAGATTTCCTTCGTTTTCGCTTTCGGCTTTCGTTTTTAGTTTTTCCGTTTTCTGTTTTTTCCGATTGGGGTCCGGTTCCAAAAGATCGGGTCCCAACAACAAACAACCAAAAACTCCGCACAGATCTTCTCCATAACTATAATAAAGCCCTTCTAAACCCCAATTTAAAACACAATTGGTTGTCCAACCAGTAAAAACATAGAGGGAAATTCTAAAGGGACAGCAAACATTCCATTCATCTCTATTAAAGCAACAAGCAAAGCCTCTACACCCTCATCTTCCAAAATTAACATTCAAGAGTAGTTACACAATCTAGCAACTGTCCCAAAATTATTAATAGCTCTGAAAAATTCTCTCGATAAATATCCACATAAAATAAATTCTATCAAAAATAGTTGCTAAAAATGAAAATCATTTTATATAAGACGAAATCCACTTTAAAAGATATTTTATCAACCTAGAAACCGACGGAAAAATTTTCAACAAATTTATAAATCTCTTTTAAAAATATAGAAGAATAGTTGGCCTAGAATTCTCAGTCTACCAGCCAAAAAAGTAACAGAGCCACAATATTCTTACAACAAAGCTCAAAAGCAGCTCTTTGAAAGGCAGTCCTCTTATCTTGTTTAGCTCTTGAATTGTTGAAATCTCGGATCTACTTCAACTTTAGAGAGCAATGGAGAAGCAGCAGAACTGGGCTTGTTCTCTCTATGCTAGAAAAAATCTTCCATCTTAAAGCACAGTTCGTTTTACTTCGTTTTACTTTACTCTTCTCCTGCATAAATGTGCTTGTGCACATTGTTACACTTTTGGTAGAAAGAGCATCTACCAAGTACGAGGCAACAAAGTCATATCCCTTTCAGATAGATTCAAGTTTGAGTCTCTCAAGCAACAAAAAGTAAAGAAAATATCCTCACATTACAATTTTGTCACTTGCATTATAGAACATATTTGGGAGTTTAGCCCTTTCTTGGATCAAATAAAAGAACTATACAATACCTTTTCAAGTTTACATATCACATTCCCAACAACAGATGTACCTAACCAACAATGATAAGCGACTGGGAAGAGAAACTCAATAGCCAAAATTGTCAAAGCATGTCATGTGGTTAAGATGAGTGGCATGGCTGCTTTGCCGGTTTTGAGTCCGAACACCAACATGTGTAATCCAGTTTTGAGATCTTATATAGCTCATCTGGGGTCATCTTTTGGAGTTCCTCATGTTTCCAGAGGTCGAAACTATAATCGAAAATTTCAGTCCCATTTCCGTCCATCTGATGATCTTGTGCACACAGTCTCTTGTACAGTCTCATCACAGACACGCAATCTTCATAAGGATCATGTATTCCCTTCTGGATATCGTACCTGTGAAGTAAAACTTTATAATTTTGATAAATATGTGGACTGCAAAATCTTAAAGCATCTCTACCGTAAGCTACTAAATGATGTAGGCTTAGTAAAGCTTCCCTAATAAAAAAATAACCAGAATTATTACTATTTTGGTCCCCAACTCCAGGCATTTGTCTGCAAATAAAAAGACCTCCAGATTACAAACACTTCTGCCTACTACTACCATAAGCAATCACATGAAGCCACAAACCTTCTCAGAAAGGATATAACGTAGCTAAAATATTTGCTTAACAATTCCATATCACATGAGCCAATTAACCAGATCAGATACAAGAAACTTGCCCTAGATATGTTCGAATGAGATACTTGAGTGAGTGGCTAACAAGATTAGTTTTCATCAAGGGACGATATTTTGCTGTATCCCTGCAAAAGCAACATTCAACCAATTTAATAATCTCAAAGGAGCCACTTAAGTTAAGGATTTCAAATAAAACAGGTAGGAAGGTAGGATGTCATAGGGAAATAACATACGAAGAAATTAACTCTTGATTTTGCATTGCAAAACCAACCACTGCGCACAAAAAGAGCTTTCATGGCACATCCAAATTACACTGAAAAATCAGCATCAAGTAGTGTTGCCATTAGTAACCTATTGGGACTGATACAGTACCAGGATAGGAGGCATGCGTATGCTGTGCACCAATTTAGGAGTTGGTGCTTTTCCTTGTTGCGAAATTGTTAGTCTATTTTCTTATTAAACAGTTTTAGTTTTATTCGGATTCTTCAAATATTTGATGTAGCTACTGTGCCTCTCAAATTTGAGAAAGGAATAGAGAAGTATTTTCCTATCCTTTATTTCTGCATCTTGCCGCTCTAACGATCTTCACTTTGCCTTCTCCCATATTTCCTGTTCATGTTATTCTCTTAGTTCAGCTGAAACAAAATAGATATCTTCAAAGCCCTAGCTATATTTCTTTTTGTGTTCTTAATTACTGCAGCCTCATAGTCACTTTGTCCAAACAGCAGAAAAGCTGGATCACCAAGGGAGGATAAACATGAGATATCATATATTTTCCTTAATTATACTCATATAAATAACAAAATGCTATAACTCATTTAAGCATGCATAACCATTTAAATAATTTTAACGTACCTTAAGAGATGACGGGGATAATCCATTCTCAAGCAATCCAAATCATGCTTCAGGTCATGACCTACAAGAAGCCTAGCCTTTGTGTCCGCTGGCTGTTGCCTTCCAACAAATTCTCTAGCGTACAAAATCTCTAAAATTTTATTTTGCACTTGCTTGACTGGCACGGCATCTTTTAGATGTTCTGCAGTCAGCCCAGTTATTTCATATCTGAAAAGAAATTGCAACAGGTGAATTAAGACAAGACTATTCCTAGTATGATTTTTTTTCTTTCCACCTATGTCCTCTAAAGAAAAGGGAAGTAACAAAGACTGCAAAATACCTGTAATTTGTGATAGGACTCTGAGGTTGAACATAGGTACAAAGAATTACATTTTCATCTTCATCAACTAAGCACACCCTCGCACAAAGGTCAACTGATCCATCACTTCCACCGCCAACCATTTCACAGTCAATAGCAACTGCTTGAGTACCCTCGCCTGTATACTTTATGTTAAGCAATTGTGAATCATTTCTCACTTCTCTACCATTTAGCATCTTTGTGGCCTGCAGTGAACCAAGAAAAAAAAAAAGGATATGCCCCCAATAGCTGTTGGTAAAAGTTCTTTCAGTTATGAATTTCTATGAAGTAAAACATATCCTGAACAAATAATAACAGTTTATCAACATTTAACTAGGATACTTAAAACGTCACTAATCAACTCACCAAAGAACCAGGTGCAGATAGGCAGCAAAGTCCTCTGTGATTGCTAAGAGAAGTGGGGCTCTCAAAAACCTTTAAGCAGAGATTGCACCCCAGGTGAGAATAAACGGTTGAACAACTTGCTTTTGCCAATTTCCCTGACATATAAGAAATTCCCAAGATAAGAAACTCATTATCGAATAAATGAGCACCAAAATAGCATAATACCATTTAGATGTTCCCTCAGAGATTCAAAAGATTTGCAGTGTTTCCTGCAGACCCCGCATTGAGGTTGATGAGGCGAGTGGTATGAGATCTTCATGTGCTCAACAAGGTGTTCCTTTTTCGTAAATTGCTTGTAGCAGGCAGAGCATTTGTGCCTGAAAAAGAAAGGAAATTCAATACGCAAGAAAAAAAAGAAATAATCGCAAAAAAGCGAGTTGCCCATGAACAACATCTTTAAAAAAAGCGATAGAACAGCATTTCTGACTTGATCAGACATAGTTCTAAACCTCTAACTGAATGACTAATTCTATGAACAAACATAAAATCAAGAAAAGTTTTCGAAAATGAAACAGGAGGCATTGAAGATGAAAAGAGAGGACCTTGTAGCTGGGGCTTTTGTTGGCGGTTGAGCTTCAACATCCATAGAATCAACGGTGGAGGTGGTACTTGGAAGCGTCGATGATCAGGGGCTTACAGTACCGAACCATAAAAACCCTCTGAGCTTGCAAGGTTTTTTTTTTTAATTGAAATTTTTACGATATTTTATATAAGAGATTTAATTTGAAAAATAAAATTTATTAGTGCCAAAAAGGAGAAGAGAAATAGTTAGAGTTGTTTGAATTTATTTATATATTTAAATTCAGAAAAATAATCAATTAATAAATGACAGCAGAATTAAATGTCAAATGACAGTAGAAATTATTAATAAGTGACATTAAAATTTCATGACAAGTGTAATAGAAAATTAAGAAACAATTAGATTAAAATTTAGAAATAAATAGACTAGTTATTAAAAGGTAATCAAATAGAGACTATAATAAAATGACTAAGTGGCAAGTGACCACTCTGCGATACTTTATTCTTTGAAATATAAATAGACTAGTTATTAAAAGGTAATCAAATAAAGACTATAATAAAATGACTAAGTGGCAAGTGACCACTCTGCGATACTTTATTCTTTGAAATATCAACATCCTTGTCTTTCACTTCTACTTTTATCACTTGTTTTCATCTTCTTCGTTCATTTTTATCTCTTCATCTCACGAAACTCAACCTAACTCTCTCATGTTGATTTTGTCAAAATCCTACACTACCCACTTCAAGATCCTCACTATCCCTTCTTGTTACAAGGAAAACACAGCCTATTTCTCCTTCAATAATGATGATCATTTAGAGGCTAAGGTTATTTAATGATTCTAGAAGAAGCTTTGGATAAATCAAGTAAGTAACATATTAATCTTCATGACTTTGTTAAATGAAGCATATTTGATGGTAGTTTAAGAAGAGGGATAATCATGAAAAAGATGTTAAAAATATATGTGTAACGTGGGTGAACAATAAACATATCCATGTCTTGCTTTTGTGTTTTGATGGGTAATAGATTATGAAATGATATAATGTTGGATTAATAGAGTAAATGATGTTATATATATATTGGAACGTGGGTAAAGAAATGAATACATTGATATCTTATTTTCGTGTTTATATGATGATCAATATTTCATAAGTTGTATAAATAAGTTTGAAATAGAAAGATTATTAAAGATGGTGTAGGAAATAGTGCAGAAAAATTTGATAGATAATGAGTTTTATGCGTTGTTTTCTTAGTGTATTAATATGGATTTCTTTTGGTGCTTTAGAGATGAACTAAAATGAGTCTAGAGCTGAAGAAAGGAAGTAATGTGATGTCTTAAAATGGGAAGAATTAAGGTGATAGTTAGAAGTGAAATGAAAGTGGAAATGAAGTTGAACGCGTGCAAAAAGTTGATGATGAATGTATTTATGTATATGTTCTGTTTTTAGTGTTCATGATTAAGCATAGACTATAATTTGTTTATAGATGATATTGAGCTGAAATGAAGTTAAGAATGATGGGGAAATGATGAGTAATTGAACTAAAAATGATAGATTAAGCATAAGGTGTTGAATGTAGTAAGTAAAGAATTAGAAATCTGGAAAATATGGATGCAATTGGATGGATTTTGGGGCAAGAGGCAAAAATTTTGCCGTGGAGGTCAGATTGAGATCATTTAAGTATGCTTTCGAAGAGTACTAGATTGAGGTCATTTAAGTATGCTTTAGAAGAGTACTTCAAGTTCTACAACTTCTATGAAGACCTAGAGGAGAGATTTTGATATCTAAAGGGTTAAAATTTCACATTTCTATAAGTGACCCGTGAAGGTCTGCCCAGGGGACATGATGTCCCTTCAAACGGACATGGGCAAAGATGGAAAGCTAGAAAACCCGAGAAGGTCCGCTCAACGGACATTCACTAGCCATTTGGACTTAATTTAGGCTTGAATGGAGCTTGAATTGAACCTAGAATGATGCTTGGATTAACTAACTAAATGTGTGATATGTATAAAGCGAAAATGGAGGTTATAACTTAGTGAATGAATTGTTGATATCAAAGTGCCAAAGGCATGAGTATAATGGGAATGAAGATGTTCATATGATTGTAGTTATGATTCAAAGGAGTTGATTGATATATATTAAGTAAATGTGAATGAGAATTAGGTATTATGAGAGCATATAATGTTAGAAAAGAAATGACGAGAAATTGATTTATGATATTAGAATAAGCAAGGGTTCTTGAGGTGTAAGCCTAAGAATAAGCTAGACACATACAAGGGATAAGGATTGAATGGTGAGCTTAGAATGATCATGTACAAATGAAGTGTAAACCTAAGTTCAATAAGACATATATGATTTATGAAATGAGAATGAACATAAGATGTGAATTTAGGTAATATTCTTGGGATTGTCATTAAGCATGCATTATACACAACACATATACATATGTATGTGATTGAGTATTTATAAGATTGTGTAGTTAATAATGTGTGCGTGCAATATGTTTATTTTTATTTGCATCTAGACATTTGCGGATCATGGAAGCAATTGCTAATCTAGAGCGTGATGTGAGTTGACCTAGATGGTCTCATTTTCATTATTTGTTCTGTATTGAATTACTATTGATGTGATTGATGTGAATGTGTTGATTTTGGACGATAAATTTCTGAGGCATTTGATGCTTGTAAAAATCATTGGAAGTGCTCCTTGAATGTGAATTTGAATGAATAAGCGATACTCAACATTATTGTTGAATGCCGGACCAAGGTTCGATGACAATTGTGAATGTGAATGTGAATGTGAAACTGAAATCAAGTGAATGATTGAATATATGTGAATGTGATTCATTTCATTACATGAATGCATGACAATATAAAGGCTGTTGTGACCGAAGTTGCCACTGAAAAAGAGCTTAAAGCTCAGAAAGTGAGAAAGAACTTAAAGCTCAGAATGTGGTAAGAGCTTCTGGCTCATTATGTAAAATGAGCCCTATATCTCCAACATATAAGGTACAGTTATTAATGAGCCTAGTATCCACAATGGATACAGGATAGTTATAGGCACTCGATCATAACAATAACAATTGAAAGTGAGTCTCAGGAGCATTGCATATGCATTTGATATGTATGATTTAAATGGTTGAAATAAATAGTTTAAATGATATCTGAATGTGAAATAAGATTTAAGTGAATATGAAATGTATGTGACTCAACATGTTGAATTGATGAAGTGATGTGAATTTTGTGAGTATATAAATTGATATATTATGTGATTGAGTGAGCCATCAAGAATGGTCCACTTACTGTGTTTGCAAAACTCAACCCAATATTTGCAACATTTTTTAGGCCTAGAGAAGATCTCCAGTTATACAAATTGGAGTATAGCTACTGCATTCGAGTCAGAGATAGAGGTCGGGATCAATTCGCATCTGCATATGTATTTTATTATTTTGTATCAAAATATGTATTCACAATTATTATACAATGTGTATGCGAATGATTTTGTAATGTAATGACATTATGACTACAAGTGTTTTGTATCAGTAATGGGCCTAAGTGGCTACTGAATTACTGATGTTATGTATAATTTTTGTAACATTGTTGTAGCAACCCACCCTCTTGAGGCATGTACCTGACATCCTGAGTGATATCCGAGTCTGTGCCCGCAAGGTTGGCATACTAGAACAGTCAACCACTTGAAAACTCAGTAAAATTTTTTTTGGCAATACACACATTTTGTGGAAATCAATAATCAAATTCGGAGCCATTTTACTCATAAACATTTTCAAACACAAAGTTACAACCAGTACATAACTCATCAGAATTTCATCGGTCACTTAGGCCCAAATGCCCATATGTTTAGTCATAATGTCTTTACATTACAACATCATTCATATACACATTCTATGGTATTTATGAGTATATAATTTGAAACAAAATTTGCGGAATATACAATTCAGTACGAAAATAAAGAAATACAATGTAGACGTGAACTGATCCCGACCTGTATCTCTTGCTTCAATGCAGTAGGTATACTCTCATTTGTCTAATGGGGTACTTTTTCGAGCCTAAAAAATATTTGCAAATTTTGGGTAAGTTTTGTGAACTTAGTGAGTGAGCATCCTTAATGGCTTACCTAGTCACATAACACATAATTCACATCATTTATTTAATAATCATATTAGATCATATACACTAAATCAATCATCTCACATTATACATTCAACACGTTATAATCATTCATATCATGGATATGCAGTGCGCATGGGACCCACTTTTCATTTGTTACTTTATTGTGGCCGAGTTCCTACATTGTCCCGTATCTATGATGGATACCGGGCTCATTGATAACTGTCCCGTATCCGTTGGAGATATCGGGCTCTTTTTACATAGTTTTGGCTCTTATACACTTTCTAAGCTCTAGGCTCATTTTCACATTCTAAACTTTAAGCTCTTTTCGGTGGCTACTAGAGTCACAACTACCTTTATCTTTTATGCATTCATGTAATGAAATGCATCAATCACACATGATCACTTATTCACTATCATATATCATCGAACCTTAGTTCGGCATTCAACATTTATGCTAAGAAACACTTTGTGATCATGCATTCATGTCATGAAGCATTTAGTTCATCACATTCACATACAATTAGCACTTCAATATTACATTCAAGCATCAGAAACCTCAGACCTTCATTGTCCGGAATCACACAATCAATTCACATCTCATTCATAATCACTCAAGTCATAACATAATCAAAACAAATAATAAGGTAAGACAATCTAGGTTTACTCACAATTTGCTCCAGAAGCTACTGCCTTGTAGTCCCAGCAACGTCTGAAGGATGGCGCTCTATATGTTCTTCTATATCATGCAAACATACACATATCATAATTTGCATAATTATAAGTGTTTAATAATGCATATGTATGCAATGAAATATGTACAATGCGTATTAATGACAATCCCAGTCATTTTTCCATTATCCTCATCACATAATCCATTCTATCTCGAAACTCACCTAAGTATAATTTATACTTAGGTTTATATCTCAATATAACCATTGAAATCACAATTCATAATACACTGAATCACTTTCAAATTTTTCCAAAAACTAAATTTCGAGTCTACTGTTCTTATACTAAAATAGTACACTATACTTAATTTTCATCTAAAAATTGAAAGTCTTAGAGACTATATCAAAATTAGACTTCTTTATGTAATTTGTAGCACTATTTCTGTAGCTTACTCCAAATCAAAAATCATCTCATTTGGATGACTAAAGATTAAGATATAACCGAAATACCTAAGCATGTTCAGTGAAATCATACCAATTCATACTATTCCAACAGATTCCCTCACTTTCATTCAATCAAACTTTTTCAAATCAATTCATAATACTACCAATTTTTGCAAAGAGATAGAAAAATGTGTCAGGAATCTATTGCTTTAAGAATCACTTCATTTGGAGGTCGGGTTATGAAGTTATGGCCAAAAGAATCAAACATGCTCATGTCCTTAATCATGTTGTACCTATCTCGGGAGAATTAGCATAACTTTCACTAGGGATGTCAGATTAAGATTGTCTTAGGACGATTTCAAAGAGGATTTTGAGATCTACACCATAGTGAAGACCTTGAAGAGAGATTTTTCCATCTAGAGGGTCAAAATCTCAAATTTCCAAATAGGTAGATGGGTAAGAAGAAAGAAGTCAATCTAAGATGAATCAGACGAAGGCTTGGTCAAAGATGCATCAGAAGAATGGTCAAAGAACCATCAGAGTAAAGCTTGTTCAGAGGAAAAGTTAAAGATGCATCAGACGAATGCTCAAGGAAGTATCAGACGAAAGCTTGGTCAAACGAATGGTCAAAGATGCATCACCACCTATAATAATCATATCTCTTAACTTTGATGTCCAAAAATTGCATACTATATACCGTTGGAAAGATAAAAGAAATATCTTCAACTTTTATGAAGACAACTTTCTCTAATTCAGCCTAGATTAATCCAGAATTTCCTCTAAAGTCAAAACATAAATTTTACCCCTATGAAAGACTATGATCATGTCCTCAATCATACTGTACCTACTTTGGGGAAATTTGTATAACTTTCACTAGAGATGTCAGATCAGGGTCATTCAAAGACCGTTTCGAAGAGGACTTTTATACCTACAACTTCTATGAAGACCCTAAAAACACATTTTGCCTTCAAAAGGGTCAAAATTACAAATCAGTGTAGCTGTCTCATATTCACTTCCTCTAATACAATATCAGTTCTTAACATTTCAACTACCAAATTGATTTCCTTAAACTCTCAAATCTCAACTCATTTGACTCATCACATTCAACCACGTCTCATCATTCATAATTCCTATCTTTCTTTTCCATAACATCTCACTTATGTATATATACATGTATATATATATTAACAATTCATTCAAGAAGCAATAAATGCAACACTTATGATGCAATTGAAATCATTAAACTTCCTTGATTCAAAGAAA
>JANIJF010000004.1:18655462-18675766 GCA_024520955.1 Erythroxylum bequaertii | reverse complement strand
ATCAAAATATTAAAGAAAAGCCTTCATTTTCCTTTTATTTTTCAATTAGAATTTAAATTCTCGATATTCATCATATTCTTGAGATGTTTGACTGGCAGAGAATAGAGACCTCAAAATTTTCTAGATTGTATTGTTTATCTCTGGAAGTATGATGTTCCTTATCATGTTTGTTTTGCCGCAGACAATGGTAAGTTTCCTTACAAAATGGTGTTGTTTTGGACATATTTAGCCATACATATGTGTGATGACTGTCCATAATTTTATTTTATCACACAAATGACACGTGTTTGAGTTTTTTAATTTCATTATTCTTTTTAATTCTTAAAGTTATTACTCAATTAAATCTTTAGCGTGTGACCTATGGTTGTTCAACATTTAAGGTTTACTAAACCACATTTCTGTTAACTTAACTACGTCTAAGGAAAGATAGGAAATAAATCCAATAAAAGTATAAATTGATTTATGATTGTATCAATGATCATTTTATGATTCCAAAGGTGGATGTGAACTTAGAATAAGGTTTATTTTATTCATTTCTTTATATTTTAACTTACACTATTTCCTAGTTATATTTTTATATTATTTCATTATAACCAACCCCCTCCCCCCTCTTTTTTGTGTTCATAATGCAAAAAATACGGTTAGGTTCTCTATATGGGGTTGGCTATCACTCACACCGGTACATAAGTTCTCAAAAGTAATAACTATAATTTTTTGGTGCAGGCAATAACACACCAAATTAAAGTTGTTATTGAGAAGTTATTTTTATCCAATTTTGTGTTTTTATTCTATTTTTTAATGTTTGTTATGTATCTTTTCCTCTTTAATTATGTATATTTGTTATTTGATACTCTAATCAAGGTGAATTGAAGTTTAATTCAAAAATAGGAATAACCTTATGTTAGTTAAGGAAAGAAGCTAAAAAGAAATTGCAAGAGGACAATTGATCGCCTAATTTCTTATTTAATAGTGACTCCAAGTTAGAAGGATAAAAACTTGTGGTTGGATATTAAACTTTAAAGGAGTTTGACTATGCTTAAGCTAAATCAATGGCCTTTGTGCATTAAATTTCTAACTTTAAATGTTGATTTTGAATTAAAATGAATACTAATACATTTATTGTGTACTTTCATAATCTTATCAATGAAGGTCCAAGTAAACATGTGAAGGAATTCCATATAGTATACTCAAGTATTAAGACATAAGGAATAACTGATGAGCATATTAAGTTAAGATTATTTTTCTTTTCTTTGGGAGAACTTGCTAAAGATTCATTGCACTAATTTCCATCATATTTAATCAATTCATGGACTGAGATGCAACGTAAGTTTCTAGAGAAATATTACTTAAATCCTATGCTACAAATATAAGAAAAGATTTATATGGCATAAGGCAGTACAAAAGAGAGACTCTCTATGAGTATTGTGAGTGATATAAAAATCTTAATGCAAGCTTCCCAAATCATCATATTAGTGACCAACTTTTGATTCAATAATTTTATGAAAGAGTTACTGCCAATGGAGAAAAATATAGTAGATATTGTAAGTAAGGACCATCAGTAGACAAACCCCTTAAGACTGCCAAAGATTATTTTAATGCATAGCCTTAAAGGATAGTTAAATATGTCACTTCTATAGGGAAATGAAATAATGTTTCAAACTATTTTTTTCATTATGAATATAGATGATGATTCTTCCCTTTATACCTATTTTCTTAGGAAGACCATTCCTAATCATTGTTCGGACCAAAATAGATGTGCATAATGGTATCATCACAATGGAGTTTAATGGTGAAGTAATTCATTTTTTAAGATTTTTAAAGCCATGAAATATCCTTATGATATTCATTTTATTTTTACTATAACTATTGTTGACTTTGATGATTCTATAGTGTAGGAAGTCTTTGAGTTAAATGATAAGTGATCACCCAAATCTATAAGGGTACAAAATCAGATGTAATAAGTTTAAACCAACAGTGATATTAATCCTATCAAAGCAATGAAACTAAAATAACCAAATTGTTATAAAAAGTAATAATTTACTAAACTAATGAAATTAAGGTGATTAACTATCAAAAGGAAATAAATATACATAATATGTTAAGGTTTTGGTTGATTTGTGAAGAATTTCAACAATAAAATAGTATTAATTTTCAAGGTCGAATAATTTAAGATATCTATATCCTCTCTTAAGATTACATAACTATATCTAACTGAGCAATTACCACCTCTCATTGCATAACCTAATTAAATTAATTAAAAGCAATTAATCTATTATTTATTACAATATTCTAGGATATCTCTTTAAACATCTTTGAGTTTGAATTGATCTCTCATGTCTTTGATAAAGTTGTTCTACACTATGATATTTCCAATTAACTTTGATTTCTCCTTAATGAGACAACTGTGGAGAATGCTACAGTCAAATCTAGAATTTTACCTTTAATTATCACCCAAAACTCAATGAACCACATATGAGAAAATATCATATAATTCACATAAAACAAGCTAAAAAATGTTAAATTGTAAGCTAATTTAGCTATTATAAAAATGCAAAATATACGTCAAATTCCTCCATACTTGAAGGATTGGTTGTCTTAAATCAATTGATAAAAAGAAAAATTAACTAACTAAACTAAAATAATTAGCACAAGAAATAACTCCACTTTCATAAGTGTGTGGTGGTATTTAACAAAAGCCATAAACCTTTGAACTCCTAGGTGTCCCTAGTAGCAGAGAAGTTATAGTCTCCCGATAATTTACCAAAAGAATACCTACAAACATTGGCCTACACAAATTAGTTAATCTAATTATTAATATAGTTAATTATGAATATTTTCAAACTTTACTTAATTTTGTAAGACTAGCCCAAACTTTAAAAAGTAGAACTAAAATGTTCTAAATTTTATTTTTTAGCAAAAACAACTTAACGTTAAGTTCTCTATTAATGTAGATCATATGGTGAGTCATGTAAAGATAGTATTTTTGGCTAATTGGCTTCCATATATTGTATTTACGCCACATATGAATTTTATTATTTAATAATATTTTACCCTAAAATAATTATAAAGTAAAATGTATGATGAAGAGTATACTTATTTTAGGTTTATGATATATTTAATTTGTTAAATAATAAAATTCATATGTGGTGCAAATACAATTTTCGGCGGCCACATGACAAAAATGTTAATACGATATGGCTCCTCACATCATCCGCACTAATTTATAACTTAACGTAAGGCTATTTTTTGCTAAAAATTGAAAATTATAATATTTTAGTGTCACTTTTTAAAGTTCTGGCTAGTATTGCAAAATTGAGTAAAGTCTGAAAATTTTCTACAATTAGCCTTAGTTAATAACACAAACTATATATCCCAACCTCCAATTGAATTGTAAAACTTAAGCACATAATATTTCTTAAGTGAATCACTTTACAATCAAGTCAATTCAAACACTATTTTATTTCCTTCATTAAGTTCAAATACTTCAAATTGATATTTTCCTTATAAGGAATAACTCATTCACCCAAGTATTTGATTTTTCAGTTGAGGTACACCCATAATCTTTTTGTAAAATCAAACTTACTATTGGCTTGAAAGTCATCTAATCTTCACTAATCCAACAGATAGATACAAGAAAAGAAATCAAAAGGTTTTTGAATGTGGTTGTAATAGGTCAAAAGGACAAGTTGGTTAACAAAGGAAAGGAATATGAGAAACATATTTAAAATTAGTATAACAAGTAAATCAACAAAATGATCAATAAAATTGCTTTACCGACTGCTCATATCTTTTTAAAAAATTCCCCTTTCTCTCATTCTTATCAAGTGCAAGTATACCATACCAATCAAATTTTAATATTTTTAATTATTTTATTTTATTTTGAATTGGCATTAATCTCCCCTTTATTGCAATCACTTCCACACTTATTTCTTTACACACCATATCCCATAACATTAAATCATGTGCAAAAGTTTTACTAATCAAGAATTAGGATAAATTACTTATTTTTCTTTTGAGGTCAAGGTTCTTTGGGAAAGGTTACAAAGAAAAAAGCTAAAATTTTATGCTAAACTCAAAAGTTTCACTAGTGGTTTAATGTACAAAGGAGTTGAAAATTTAGCTCACATAAATTCTAATTGTCTTTATCATTTTAATGTTGATACATATGTTACATGTAATCTTGAATAGAGCAAAGTAAGTTCTAGAAGTTCAAAGTCAAAGAAAATATCCACATTCAAAACAAGAAATTTGCACACTAGGTCATTTTCTCACAATGTAAGTAAAGTCAAATCAAAATATCATCACCTAATGAATTTGATTTCCTAGCATTCATAAAGTCAAATTTCCATAATAATCACTTAATCATATTATACACCTATTTTTTAGCATTTAATGTAACTATGAGTTATTCATAAATTTTTCTATCAACCTATAGGAACTAATAAGATTCTAAGTATAAAACAAAAAGACAATTAAAAAATTTGAGAAATTATGAAAATCAAACTTTAATAAAACAAATTTCAATTCCACCCTTACACTTAAATATGACATTATCCTTAATGTTAAATAAATCAGATAATAGAAGCAATTATAAAAGATACTTAAGTAGAGAAATCTACCCTAATTTCATGGAAGGTTGGTGTGATAAAATTAAAAATATTTGATAAAATTTACCTATCAAATAGGTTAAATAAACATTAGTAGAAATCAAGAACTAAGAAATTAAAATAAAAGAAGATTGCAGTTAGAATATTGAGTTGCCTCCAAACAAACGCTAAATTTAATGTCCATAACTAGACATGGAGTATGAATATTTAAGATAGTTTATGTAATGCCCATCTTTTGCTCTTGTAGAATCCTAAGTAGCTTATATTCCTATAAAGAACTTACAAAATAATAGATAATAACAAGATAAGTATTATTTTCTCCCAAATATACATGACGTAAGTGAGAAGGAATTTGTTTCTAATTAAGCCTAGGTGATTCTTGGAGACTTGGTAGCGGTTTAGGCTTTCCTTCTCTCAAGTCCTTAAAATCATAAGAAAATCAAGGTCTATAGCCCTCTCCTTACAGCTTAAAGGGGCAATCAATAAGTTCAAAATCTTCCTCTTTTTCATTAAGTACTAAAGCAAAACATGTTTCCAAAGGGTAAATATAAATAACTTAGGTAAGTCATCAATAATATCCATCCTATAACAAGTGTCATCAAGGATAGACCCTTTTAAGCCCAAGAGAATCTTAAAACTCCAATCTTGTTATTACCTACCCTAAATGTTTAACTTTCCCTTAAGCACATCAATTAGTGTCTCTTTAGTAGTTCTATCCATTATACATAAAGCTGTATAAAAATTAACTTCCTACTTTAATAAGTAAGTCTTCCAGCACCCTAATTAGGTAGCTAATGGACCTATTAGCAAATTAGAGTAACATTATTATAGGCTTGAGGTCTCGTATTTCAAGCTTCCTAAAGAGAGAAAAAGGCATAAGATCAATATTTGCTCTAAAATCACAGAAGCATTTATAAATCTTAAAATCACTAGAATAAAATGGAATAACAAAACTCCTTAGATGCTTCAACTTTGGAGGTAGTTTGTGTTTGTAATATACTCCCTAATTAAAGATATTATAATATACTCCTCAAGCTTATTTGTCTTGGCAATGATTTCCTTTAAAAACTTGCCTAAAGTGACATATAGGCTCATGCTTCATAAAAAGGATGTTCGTGTGCAACTTCTAGAAAATATATAGGAATTTCTTAAATTTGTTCTCATCCTTCCTTTTTTTTTCATCCTATAAGGATATGGAATGGGTGAAACATAGGGTTTAAAAGATGATCTTGACTTTCTCAATATTTAAATTCAGTTGATTTAATTTACTTTCGTATTAATTTTAATTAATTAATCCAAAAGTTCGAAAAATCATAATTATTTTAAGAACTTCGACAACCCGACCAATTATACTGCTCTCAGTACAAGTGACCATTGTCTAAACTGAATTACTGTCCTCTTGTTGATTAGCATTAATGCATTGTTTTATCTTTAAAAAATTGAACACTAAAAAAAGCAATTCAAGACATCTATAATAAATTAGTAAATACACACGTCAAACTACACCAAAACGATTTGTCAAGACAACCAAAAACTATTCTCACTACGGAACTAACCCACAGACTCGTCTATAGACTGATTTTTTGAAGTTCGATTATCATAGCAGGAAAGCTCTATTGCCTTCACGCACTTGTTGATTTAAAGAGAACAAAAGAAAAGCCATGTGTCATGAGATAAGACCATTCCCTTGCAAATTGTCTTGAGCTCCAAAATTATTGCACAAAACGATATATTACAAACATGAATTAAAGTTTTCAGTCTAAACTCCAATGTGAACAAACCTAATGCACAGGCTTCAAATTAATAGAAACATCGACCATGAAATGGTGAACAGAATACAACTTTTCTTGAGAAACCCAACAACTGGAGTGTGGCTAAAGAACACTGTCCTATATAATCAGTTGGAACAGAGAAACCAATATACCTTAGATTCAAAATTATATTTGCACGTTTTACCACTTGTAGCATCACATGCATCCAAAGAACTGTTCCAATGATGGAGAGCCGAAAACATTTGCAGCAGCCCGTTCAGGTTTTGTGTGCGAGACGTGTAGCTGATATTTGATAAACCTCTGTTAAGAAAAAAAAAAAACCAAAACTTAAGGTTTGAGTCATTACATTTACAAACCATAATACAAACAGAAACAGTAAACCTTCGAGAGAAAACAAACGACTTAAATAGAAAAAATGTTTAAAGGTATATAAACAGCATAGAATCAGTAAATCTTGATAAGAAAACAAATGGCATAAATAGAAAAGCGTTTTAAGGTATAATACAGCTAACTGCATGATGATTTCAGGATTGCTGTCAATATGCCAATCTGGCTCCAGTTGACGGACAAAAGATGATCTGCCATTCTCTGTACTACAAAAGAGAACCTGCAAATGCATTTTTCATGGCTTAAGACATGATGGCATTAAAGAGGAAAATGTTAAAGAATACGCAAGTTGTTTCAGCATATATATCTCTCTGTGCGTGCGTGGGCGTGTGCATGCAAGCAATTAACATCAGCTTTTTTTAGCAAGTTTTCTTGCCCAACAAAACCAATAATAAACCTCTTTGGAAAGGACAACATGCCAACAAAGAATCCTTACTGCGCCCCTAGCTATCATATTAGCAATCAATCTTTCTAAAGAAAGATAAGTGAGAAGGACAGAATTGTTATGCCATAATTACATCTATTCAATTATTCAAAGCATCTCTCTTGGAATTTCATGCAGAACCAAATTTGCAACAATTTCTTGTTGGCATGTAGATACTTTTTGCGGCAAAAATGGGAGTTCTCCAAAGTATGAAGCCAATCAAGCAATTAACTTTACCACTCAATTTACATTAAAAAAAAACATATAAAGATTGCTTTGAAAACTCTGGACACCAGATTACATTAGCCTTGCAGTTGAAAACATTACAGGAGACTGTAATACTCACAAATACTCATCAAATTTTAATTACTCGATTGTTCAAATGGTGGACACTCTTTAAATGCTTGGTGGAAGTAGCACCCTCTCTCGCTGGACTTATATTCTATTTTTGCAGCTTTTTGTTGTTGATCAATTTATGTAGTTAAAATATTTCATTCTATCTGCTGTCATATAACATTAAGTAATTCTGCAGCCCAGTACCCAGTACAAATGGCTCCATTCAATGTCTAGATCAATCAGCATTTTCCAGGCCATCCAGAAAAGTAATATATATAATAAATCAATAATGTACAAGTGTCAAAACCAATGTTTTGAAAATAAGCCCAAATCATCAAGTGCCAAAACGTAAACATTGAAGAGTTAAAGGTTGAATAAGAGGTAAACAGGAAAAAAATAACTAATTGAAAATGTTGCTATAGAAATAGGCAAATAAGATAATTTACAGACTTAAGAGATAGACCTAAGGGGAACATACAAACAAATGAGAAATGTTCTACACTTAAAAACCAAGTCTTTTGAGTCGGGTACTGAAGGTTTTAGAAACAATGCACAAACTAAAAATTTTAGCAAAGTTGATTTCATTATGTAAACACCGATCAAAACTCAAATAAGTACATGAGTGTGATAACCTTGCAACGAACTCAATAAAACAACCTAAGACTCTGTATCTGTATTCTACATGATCAACTTTTGATTTACCTTATCCTTCACCAAACCACCAGAAGTGAAAACACCTGCGTTATCCAGAGCTGCAAGAACTTTTTGCTGCATAGAATATTACAGGAAAAAAATTATTTATATATCAATCAATTGAAGGAACAAAGAAAAGACAAGAACTCGTAACAATCCACGTCATTAACAACTATGGCACAAAATAAGAAAAAAAAATGCTAGACACAAATAAATAGCTACACCACTATAGTGAGTTTCGGTTTGACCTCATTATCAACCAGAATTAAATTACTTTCAATTACATTTTAGGCAACTAATCAACATGAGCAAAGTTCATATAAAGCATATGAAATTGACCAATTTGAGGTAGAAGGAAAGGATACAGGGATTCAACACAATAAGAGTCACGGCATGGTAGAATAAGACCTATTGCAGTTGTAAATTTAGAAATAGGCCATAATCTCACTGCTACATGTTATTCATCAAGTACAAAATAGTGTGAAGCAATCCAGTACTGATAAGATCAAGAAGCATAGGTCTTATACTAAATGCAGATGAACTACAGATTTTCATAGTACTGATTTCATATGTTTGAAACAACTCTACTAACATGTGAACAAATATAACACAAAAAAGCACAATAAATCCTCATAATACAACTGCTAGGAAGAAAATAGAGACCAAGTACCAAATGTATATAAAAAACAGTGAGACATAAAGCTTAGTTCATGAAAAATGGCACACTCAGACAGGCCCATAAAACTGACTGCATATCGCGGAAGATAGAATTGTGCATCAAGATGCCAAGCACAATGTGACATGAAACACTTTCTTGAGAAACATGATGAAGAGCATCACAAACAACAGAAGACAGAAAAAATTAATTTACAAAAGTAACAACAAAATACTGTTTAAATATGATGTCTGCACGCACTTCACTTTCGTCATCAAGAACTCTTTCCATCAGATAGAGATCACAAAATTTTGTAATCTCCAAGAGCACTTCCAGCACTGAGGACCTCACAGTTGCTTGTTTCTGTTTGTAAGACAAATCATGTTAGTCTATACAAACCCCATTCAACAATAAATTTAATTTCAAAAAAGTATTATCTCATGACCTGAAGCTCCTCTGGAGTACTTTCTTCAAGGACAATTCCAAGCAGACGACATGTTACCTACACAGAACAACAATAAATCCATGGGATCCTCAAAAACAATCATTTTCTTAAGAAGAGAAACATGTGTGCTTATTGCTTCGAAAGACACATCAACGCCACAAAAAACCATAAATAATATAGAATCCTGTAAGTAGTAAATCATAAATATCAAAAATGAAAAAGATTGCAAAGGCAGAACAAGCACATATGTTTCTACATGTTAGATTGCTTACTTTAGCACAAAATAATCTTCAGCTAGCAGTTGAAGAAACTAGACTTAACAAGAGAAATACACTTGATGCCATAGGGATTTAGATACACAGTAAGTATGATTAAAAATTAGTCATATTGCATCCAGTTATGAATAGTTAAACAAGAGTCAGAAATTCTATAGTATGTCATGTAATGGATTACAGATGGTCTACCACTTACTGCCTCTCTTTTCCAAAGCCCCCATATTGCATTTTTACATAATCTGTGCTCTTAGAAAATGAGATTCAAAATCTCTAAATATTTAAACCTTGTATATCGCACCGTTTTAAGCACTACAACTAGGAAATGAGCCTTTCTGTTCTACAAAATGAACTCACTAACTGTCCATAAGAAAATTTTTGTGGTTCATTTGGGTAGATCAGTCAATCCTAACAGTTGGATTTCCTTGTTGCATCCTGTTATGGTATGTATTATAACTATATGAGGGAACATTTATTCTCATTGTTAATAAAATGCAACCAACAAATAGAATGATTAAGCTAATAGCACAAAATAGATAAAGTTGTCAATCACCCCAGATCCACCAAATAAGTACTCAAACCCATGTTTTATAAAATACTCCCAAATCAAAAAGTATATCACCTCCGCTAATGCTAACAAAAAAAGGCAGCAAGCAGGCAAATAAATATCCAATCAATAATCAAAATGGGCCTAACATAGTGTTTCTTACCTTTCTCCCTTCACTTAATTTTTGCCTGACAATTTGGGCCAATGTTGGCTGAAAAGGAAGGGCAAAGAATGCTAAGAATAGACAACTTTTGTATCTCTAGGAACTGTAGTTTAGCATAGGAAAAAGAAACTACCTTTACGGGTTGAAAGAATTCACCAACAACATTTTCTGCCCTCAAATCCTCAGAAGGCATTGAATTTGGACTCGATTAAGTAGTGGCACCAGACGTGCCAGTTGTGGGACTTTGGCGTTTTGGTTGCCTTCTTTGACCCCCAACAGGTGACCTCAACAATCTCCAGGTAAAAACAATTGCAACAGCAAACCCTGCTATAGCTCCAACCAATCGAGAATCCTATCACCAAAAAGGAAATGGTAATGAATCACCAGCACGTCGAGAATTGCTTACTAGTTATGGTTGTTAACGTTACGTCCACCTCGATCTCCACCATCAGCACCGTTAAATCTGGACGCCAGACTGATAAACAGAGTATTCAATGCGTTTCTAGAAGCGTCAATGTAATCGTCCTCCTCTTGCTGTTCTTCATCATAGAACTCGTCATCCTCATCTTCTTCAACGCTACGTTGGAAGAACAGATTCGGAGGAGTGACAGGCCTCACCTCAGTGAGTCCGACGAGGTCGTAAGATTTGGATCCGAAAAGTCAAGTCATGAGGACGACAAGGTCGTTTTTATCTTTCTTTAATTATCCCTTTGGCAAGTTTTTATTTTAAAAGCTGGTAGTGGGTGCGTGTTTAAAACGTCTTTTGTGACGTTTTATTCAATAAAACGTCCCAAAATAGTTTATATTTTTGTGACGTTTTATTCTTTAAAAAAAAAAATTATTACAAATTCACGATATTTTTATAAAACGTTGAGAAAAAATTGAACTTTTTGTGACATTTATGCCGCAACGTTTTAGTTCAAATTTTCCTCGACGTGTAAACGTCATGAATTGTCTTATTTTTTTTTGTAGTGCTTGAGGTTCGTTGCCTATAGTTCTCACTTCTCTTCATTGCTCTTAATTTGTATTTTCATTATTAGGAATGATTAAGTTTTGGTACACAAAAATAACTCTTAATGTATATTAGTTGGTGTAGATTGATCTTTGATTATTAAAATAAGCCTACTGCATCTTATGCAAAATGAATTCTATTGAGCAATCTTTATAGTTAAAGAATATAAAATATCTTCTGAAACCATTTATATCTAACCTACAATACAAGTATATGGACAAAAAATCTAGAGAAAAAGACTATAATGTGTATATGCCCTAAGTATCCTCATTAGTCTGGCTAACTAAGTCTGGCTAACTATTTGTACAAGTATTTTACGATTAAGAAGCAACTATCTCTTGTATAGATTGTTTATTAATTTACTATAACAAACACTGTCGGATACCTTATTTGTTATAATTCCTGCATTTTCATTCAAGTTTTACGCTTGGATTATATGTAGCACCAACTAGATTAAATTATAGTTTGTATTCATAATATTCTTATATACATTGTTTACTTTTCTATAATCTTTGTTATCTACTAAATAATTCTTACATGGTCAATTTTTTCGTTTAATGCTCTTATAATTTAATGTTCAATTTTTTTCGTTTTATGCTCTTAGAATTTAAGGTGTGCTTCAATTTTATTTTGGGTTGAATAAATACATATTTTTTGATAACTTTTGTTCAATTCCGTTTTATACATACCTATATTGTTTTCATGACTTGACTACGAGTAATGAATGATTTAAGTTAGTATTTGAAGTTTATGATAATTATTTAACTGCATTTATTTTTACAAATAAATGGAGAAAAATTTAAACACTCCTAATAATTTTACCTTTTTTAAAAAAGATTCAATAATCCATCTTAAACTTTTGTGAGATTGGTTCCAAGTATAAAGATTAACAATCTTTGTTTGTATTGAAACAAACATTTAAAAGGTGGAGAATCACCAAATTAAAGAAACATTTAGTTGGGATCGAAGGTAATCTAGAGTCTTGCAAGAAGGTTAGCTATATTATAAATCAGAAAATTAAAACTTAACTTGAAGAGTATTAGAATGAGAAAGAAAGAAAGCCTAAACTATAAAATTGGAATTGAAAATTTATTTTGCAGTGATCAGGATGATACTGATGATACTAAAGCTAATACGCCTACAACAAGAAGGAGTTGATATAATTAACATGAAGAAAAGAATAAGATAAATTTCTAACTTTTTTCCTCTATGAACAACTCATAGAGCTTAACCTTCACTTCGTAATGCATTACAATATAAAGAAGTAGCTTATAATGTGAACATGACAATTATTAGATAGTGGTATAATATAGGTATGTCATTTAATACTACCTAGTCTTATTAGTACTAGCCTAATATGGTCTAGGATATAAAGTCCCTTTAATAATCTTTTAAGCAACTCTATTATTAAAATAAAAAGTTACTTAAGTGAAAAAATAATTACTTAAGCCAACTTGTAGGTATTCAATCATGTCTAATGGTTGGACAAATAAAAAATAAGAGCTCGTTATGAATTTTTTAGTTTATTATGCTAAGGGGACAATATTTTTAAAGTAGTCTTGTAAGGAATTTTTATACTCCGCTGGAGATTTTTTATGAAGTTGTAAATGAAGTTGAACCTAAAAATATTATACATTTTATCACTAATTATGATGATGCTTATGATGTAGCTAATACAAGATTACAAGGCATATATAATTCTTTCTATCTGACTCCTTGCGATGCACATTATATTGGCTTAATGCTGAAAAATATAAAAGATATTAAATAATTTTATGTCGTTGAGTGGAACTGTGCATAAAGCAAGAAAAATCACTAAGTTCATAATCATGCATGTTGAATTTGATGAGAAAAGATTTTATAAATGATAAGAAATTATTTTGTCCTGCCATTATAAGACTTTTAACTAAATTTTTTTGACTTTAGTATTTTGGTCAAATGAAAAAGGAGTTGAGACAAATGTTTTTGAGTGATAAATGAATTATATCTTAATATTTCAAGTCTAATGCTAAAATAGAGATTTCTAATATTATACTTGAAGATATGAATTTTGATCCTAATATCAATTTTTCATTTGAGTTTGTGAGTATAGGGCTTTTTTATTCACACCTTATCATGCAATCATTAATGAAAGATGAGAAAGACATGTATACTCTTCATTATCTGTTGATGGGGCATTTTCAAATCTAAGTGTCTATTTTAAACTAAGTTTCATAATAAGGAATGTTGTTAATTATCATGATAATTGTTTCATATGAGATGATGTTAGACCTCCTTAGGTTACAAATGGAGGCGTACAATAATTCATGTGGTGATTTTAAAATGCTCATTACAATATGTCAAAGAGACAAACTTAATCGAAGTATACATTTCTTCACTTTTTTTACTTGTTTAAAATTAATCATCACTTCATTTTTACAAGATTGCTTTTATCATCCTATAGTGTCTTGGTAAGATTAATTCAGAAGTGGTGTTTAAAAATTGTAAAAGTTTGCAATTCAAACTCTTAGTCAACATATGAGTGTAAATGGATGTGAAAGAAGTTGAAGTATATTGAATTGATTCATTTAAAAAAATATTGGAATATAAGAGATTAAATGATCTAATATTTATTTAGTACAAGTTGAAGCTTTGAAAAAGGTAAATTATTATTATTATTAAGTTCAATATAATTTATTAATAATTTAAATTTATTGTTTACTAGGACTCTTAATAGAACATGTAGTTTTATGAATCCAATATGCCTCGTCTTTTAACATATCGAGTTTCTAAGGAATCAAGTTTCATAAGTGAGAATAACTTGGAAGATACTCTTAGATGGGAAAGAGTTGACATATTATTTGGTGTATTGAACTTAAATGGTGGTCATGATGAGACTTCCTTTAACGATGAGGACTTTGTACAACGAATATGTCATGGAATGAAGTTTCAATTTTTCTTTTTTCTTGTTATTCCACTTATATTTGATGCTAAATGTTAAATTATACAACTATAATATAAATTTAAAACTTTTAAGTGTAAGTATATCTAGGTTTCATTTTTACTTTATTATGTTCCTCGTTATGAATTCTTATTGTAATTAGGCATGGCAATAAGCTGGGTTAGGTCTGGTCATCGTCGACTCAAGCTTCTTAATGTGTGACTAAGCTTGGCCTAAAACTCTATTAGACCTAGCTCATGCTGCTCGAGCTTAAGCTTGACTGTGCTTTGGGCTTCTTAAAGCCTGGTAAAGTCTAAAGGACCTGAAGCCCACTTAAAGCTTAGCCCAAAATTGACCCGATCCACTATCCATCCCCTTCTCTTTCTTATGGGATTGCATCATTGTCAAGTCTCCCTAAATTGCCAAAACTCAACAACGATATATTCACAACAACATAAACGAAGTTCTAAAGCTCATTTATTATCCAACTTAAATAAAGAATTAGAAGAGAAAGAAAAAAGGAGAAAAATTATATCTCCTAGCCATAGATGTAAAGATTGAAGCTTGAGGAAGGAAAAGGAGAAATGGAGGAGCATTGGAGCAATTAGATAGGCGAGCAATTGAACTTGAGAGATGAAAGAAAAAGAGGAGAAGAATAATTAGGCTTAGGTTTTTATATATGTAGGGGCTTCAGTCAGATTGGGTTATAGAGCCTAAATCTAATTAGATTCCTAAATTTTTTTTTAAAAAATTCAAATCCAATTAGAAGCCTAATCATTTTAAGCTAACATCGTTGACTTCAGGCTAAGCCCAGGTAAACTAGTTTATGGACATATATTTTTCTTATTACATGATGTTTTATTCTAATATGTTGTAACATTTTAAGTACTTTATAGGCAAAAGGTCTAATTTGTCTCTTAATGTTTTTTGCCAAAAAAAAATTCTAAGATGGCCCCTGCCTTTATCTCTAATATCAATTCACCTCCTAACATTTACAAAAATGGAGCAAGTAGCCTAAAAATGCTCACTTTGTCATACCTTTGCCAAATACACATTATGTACCTATTAAGTTGGACCATTAGGGCATGCTAGATAAACTCAATTGCCACGTGTAAGAAAAAAATTAATTTCAAATTTTGAAACTAATTAATGCTTTAATTAATTGGAAAAAATTTTAAACCCAAAAACCTAATTTCCCCTAAAACATGATTTCCCTCATTTTTTGATTAACTAACCTCGATTGCATCTTTTATCCCAAATTTGCATTAAATCCCTAAAATCTTCAAGCTTCCTATATTTTCTACAATTGCGGCAACTCCCTAATAATCATTTATTCTTTTTACTTCTTCTCTACCTATCTTTGTCAGTTTTTAGTAATTTTCTAGCATCTTTGTTCTCCACTCTAATTGTGGCTTCATTCTCCACTCTAAGTACAATAATCTCACTTCTTTTTATTTGTTTAGTATTTGTTATTCTTGCTTAAGAATAAAGAATATTTGGTGTTTATAAGGTAGAAATTCTTGTCTCTATAGGCAAAGATAATGGAGGAAGGTGGTCCCCCTTGTGGTCTATCATATTTCATATTACAAAAATAAAGGTTAGTGGTCCAACAATTTCACTTTGTGCATTAGTTTACAATTATTCATCTTATAGGTTTTTCCAACTCTTGTATTGTCTTCATTTTTAAGTCACGTATCAATATGTAAAAAGAAACAATGTTATGATTAAACTCTATTATTAAACAAATTCTTTCTTTAACAATTTAACAATATATTTATTGGATTACAAATTACCACTTTAGTTTTAAAAAGTAGAAGCATTTACTAGAAAACGTATGCATGCAAATATATCCAAAAGTAGAAATTGCAAGTTCACATGTTATTAAAAAAAACACATTATGAATTCCTATTTTGAACTTATTTATGTGAAATTATAATAGGGGATTGCTATACATTCCCATAGTTTAAGCTCATAGCTTTTCTAGTTTAGAAATGTAGGTATTATGAGAATGAAACCATGTTAAAGGAAAATTAAAGCAAATCAATTTATGTCAATTCATCGTTAAACTTTTGATTTTTAATATTGGTTTAGGACTTCAGAAAATACTATATCACTATCTAAAATTAATAGAAGTAAGATCCTTTAGGAATTTTTTTGCCATAATTATCATTTTTATTATTGTTTGTTAGTGTTAGAACCCTTAAAATAGAGTGTCTATGCATCTTCCAAATTGTATAAACCAAACAAAAAAAACATCTTAAATATAGTTTGATCCTCCTTCTTCTAACCCTTGAGTTTACATGCTTATTTTGTCCATGTATTTTACCATAATGCATCCACTACTAAGTTTTTCATTTTGGAGTTTCCCTTTACTTTTCATATGAATAACTGAATAATTATACAGTACTACACTTTTCTGAAAATTTTAGGATTACATATTGGATTATTTGCAACCATATCTTGAAGGGATTGACAGCCACTTTGGTCCCCTCTTTCTTAACCTACCTATCTCAGTAAGTAAGAGCATAGTTACCTTTACAAGGGGATGGTCATTGATAAAGAACACTTTTGTTGTTAAAAGAGGGGAAGAGGAAAATTTAGCACTTTTTGAGAGGATAGGAGAGGAAAATTGAGCATCTAGGACCCTCATCAACTATCAACACCTAAATGGTGCTGATTCCTTGTTAGAATCAACTTCTTTAACATTTCCACCTCATCAACCAATCACACATCACTATTTAAGCAATGATGCTTCTTTTTCCTTCTTTTTTCAAGAAGAGAGATTTAAAAGGAAAATATTCTTATATTTAACCTTTTATAACTTTGGTGCTTGTGTATATCCAAAACAATAAATTTAATACTAAAAATACCTTCATTTCTAATTTAGTATTATTGGTAATAGATATCTGTAGTTAGCTAGAAAGGTTATGTTATGGGGTTAATTGACAAAAGGGTAAGATTAAATTAATTTTATCACTTTGCAAAATACTAAGAATTAGACATAGTTTATAGAGCAATTAGCCATTGACTTAAAGCTTGTAGATGGTGAAGGAATAACAATGATTCCTGATATGTAAAGGGTGATTCATCCATCTACAATTTATTTATACACATTTGCATATATGAACACTTTTAACTAGTTGTTCTTAATTTGTAGGGACTCATGCAGACCAGGAATGATATATTGCCCTTTCCTATATATAGGATGCGTATAAGGCATATATATCACAACTTGGTGGATAAATGAAAGGGAAAGGATCTTAAGAAAGCATATGGAATTATGCCTAGGCAACATTCACATAATATAATTTAATGACAGACTGATCAAATTAAACCAACTTGTACTAGGATATGTACAAGACTTACTTGAATATATGAAGGAAACATGGAGTATGGCTTTCCAAAGCATTTATTCCAAATTTCCAATTATGGATAACAACATGAGCGAGATATTCAACTCTTAGATTTTGATGGCCAAAGATAGCCCTATCATTAAACATATTGGAGACTATTAGAACCATATTAATGAAGATGCATTTTGACCTTAGGGATCAAGCTAAGAGAGGGAAGGGTGATATAACACCTAAGGTGATGAAAAAATTGAATACAGTGAGATGGAGACTTATTTAGAATAAGGACAGGAAGTATGAAGTGACTAATAGAGATGGCATATATGTTGTACAACTGGGGAGGGAGCAAACTTGTAATTGTAGGGCATGAGAATTTTATGAGCATCCTTATAGTTATACGATTTGTGCCATTTTCCATTCCAAACAATAATCAAAGGCATATTTGGATTAGTGTTATCATCATAGAGGGAGGTTTATGAAAGTTTATGAGAATGTCTTACATCTAATTAGAAAGCAAAAAAATCTAGTCACCAAATACCCATAAAGATTTACCACCTTTGGAAAGAGTTATGCCTAATAGGCCTATGAAGAATAGCCAAAAAGATAAAGATGAACTAAAATGTGTGAAGAATCCTCACAGGCTATCACAAAAGGAGCAATTCCAGTTTTGTGGCAAAAGTGGAAAAAGTGGCTATAACAAGAGAAGTTGTAAATCTGATCCATTTTCTTCCAATTAAAATGGAGTTAAGGTTTGCTATTTAACATAAATTTGTAATTTATATTTTTTTCAGTAACTACTAATTGATGATATATCAATATTGGAGTAATCAATTAGGCCTAATGAAGATTCAACAACAACAATAATTTTGTCTCAACGATAATCTTTAATTTCGAATAGGCGACCTTCTGAAGTTGGTGGAGCTGAGGTTAGTTTGACACAATTGTTGGTTGCCTTATATTGTTGTTTATGCATATTGTTCTTCTTATATGTATTGGTTACATGAATATTTTATTGTTTTAACCTTGTTTGTGATAATCATCTGTAATAGCTTCACCGTTAAGGAGAAAGAGAACATTTGGATTAGTTTATCCAAACATTTTTCAACTATCATTCCAACCAAAAGGGTTGAGGTCGAAGGGAGACCCAAATACCATATTACAACAATTACAAGTGTGAGCTTCTGAACAAAAGGTTTTTATAAATTCAAACCAACAAGCAACTAATATTCAAATTAGAAGTCAACAAAGTGTAAATGATAATTAGCTGTGCATTAGTTAGTTCCTAGAGAATTTTGGTTGGATCCAATATCTTTTAAATGCATTATTGTAAAATATGATACTAATTAATGTAGGAGAATGTAATTGGTCAATTTTGTTTCATATATTTTTTCATAGATTTTGGTTGGATCCATTTTTTTATTTTTGTATATTCTGGTTAGATCCATTGTAAAGTATCTTAGCAACATTCTAGATGGATCCATTGTGAAGTATAATTGCAGTGTTGTAGTATAATGATAGAACTTTGTAGCCATTATATGTATTATAGGCTTACAGGTTTATGATTCTCATATCGTTCGTATGCACGAGTGAAATGGAACTTTGCATATTGCCTTTTTATGATTACCATTTTAAACATATCGTCATAAGTTAAACTTCAATTTAAAAGTAACTACATATGTACTTGCATATTAATGGAGTAACTACAATAGATTAGTAATGATATATAATATTCTCAATTTACAAATACTTCTCACATTATCCCCATTCATATACAACATTATTAATATATTAACTCTTATAAAGCATATAACATTAGCCCCATAATTTCACTAGTGAGAAAAATATAACAAAAACATATATCAACGTCAAAACAACAATAATATATGTCATTAATATCTTCTTCAACTCCTTGTTATCATTTATATCAAGCTTTAATTTATACACCATTTACTTTTTTTTTCATCTAACTCAATTTATTCCTTATGTTCCTCCTTATTTGGTTTTCTAACTGTTTGGAAACTGGGATGGGATCTAATTCCGACTGCAGCGTAATAATTACAAAACTTTTCGCAACCTTTGATTTCCTGAAAACCAAGATTTCTTTAATTATATAAAATAATTAACACAATTCATAATAAAGCGGAAACTTAATTTGTACCTTATTCCGAAGCTTGATCATTATTTTGTCATATCCCTAAAACTATTTCTGAAACCGATCTATCTCAACCACCGTAGTCGCAAAAAGGTCCGGCCTCTAATGGTATCCATAGAATGAGTTGAGAGAACTATGTAACTCTTACAAAGAGGGTTAAGCAAGAAGTGCTAGCTCCATAGAACTTAAACCTATTTATAATAGGTCTTAATCATTTTAATAATTTAATTGAAATTAAATTCTAGTTTCAATTAAACTTTAATTAGAATTACAAATAATTCTAATTAAATATCAGTTATGCCCAAATTAGATTCAATATCTCATATTGATCCTTATTTATTAAATATCTCATATTTAATCATAAAGTTTCTCAAACTTTATTATCAAGTCTAACTTGTTTAAAATAACTTTGCTCTCTTCAACACATTCTTTATGTGAGACGATTAAGTTCCTAAATATGATGGAAATGATTATAAATTATAATTCTAATTTATAATTAGAATTAGATAAATTAAAACTCCTTTTAATTTATCTTTAATTCTCCAATTAAACAATTTATAATCATAGAT
>JANIJF010000004.1:18567016-18578864 GCA_024520955.1 Erythroxylum bequaertii | reverse complement strand
CTTCACAAGCAGACAAACCTGGGGGTGGGGGAGGGGAGGGGACCCATGAGTACACGTGGCAGAAGAAAGCTCCGGTCTTATTCACCTACTCATAGGTACCACGTAGCAGAGCAAAGCCATAATGGAGTTACACGTAGCATAAGCTGATTGGCTGTTGCCAGAGAACCAGTGGAGCTGACGTTGGACGTCGTTGTCAGAAAGAGCTCCCAGAGGGCACCAAAAAGAAGTGGGTAGTGATGGCCTAATCACTTGGTGACAAGCCTTGATTAAAGCGGCCCTTTTATTCGTTTGCCACCGCTTTACTCCTCTATTTACCAGTTTGCCACTGCTATCCTTTAGCCGCTTTGTCCTAGGCCCTTCACCTTGTTCAGTTTCCAAAACTAACCCCAATTGCTAACCTTCTTTAACCAGGCACGCAAAAATAGAGTTACTTGCTGCTTCCCATCAGGTAAGCAAATTACAACAGAAACAACTTCAGTTGTTAACACTGAAGAGTCTTAAGTTAAGAAATCAAGATCCAATAACATATACCCGCAAAGTTCTGTACTATCAAGGATTTCTAATTTCTTTACTTGGTTGTATAGTATATATAGTATAGGAGCAGATGAAGAGAATCAGGCAATGCAGATTGAGGTAAGTAAAGAGTAAAAAGAAAACAGGAAAGGAAGTAGCTAGCTCCTGTATAAATTAACTAGAATCCAGGACAAAGAATAGATTAGACATAATAACACCTTGAGATGTTGATGTCATGGGGAAGGTATGGGACCCATTCACTTTGATTACCTACTACTTTTGACCCCCACCCAGGTCCTTCCATGGTAAATTCGGAAAAGTACGGGGCATCTAATCCCTGAACATGTAAGAAAAGATTGATGCGTCCCTCTTGTGAAATTTCGCTTTCGTGTAAGGGCACTTTTGTCAACATAAATGTGCATTATATAATCTATAGAGAGAGAAAGAGAGGGTCTTAAGTTTTTAACTTTTAATCAGATAGCGTGTAGGAATTGGCCACTCCAATCCAGGGAAAGGAAAGGAAAGCAAAGTTAGTGAAAAAGCAGTGTGTCCAAAATACCCTTTTGCCCCTCAAATATTGTTTTTATTATAAAATGAATTTCTTACGGAAAACAAGCCATTAGCAATTATTTTTCTCAGGGTTGGGTGGTACGGAACTATACTATGGATATAGATAATGGCCTAAAGCTACAAAACATTTCTATGACCATTTTCTTTCACAGATTCTTCGTTGCTTAGTGTGTCCATGAATCCACTCTTGTTGGTTTCTTTTTCTTCTTGCTTTTCACCTGCTATTATTGCTTCTACTGCTACTGTTATTACTACTGCTGCTACTTCAGCTCATTCCACTAATCTTTGGCCTGTTTGTTGTGTGCATAAGCTAGATTTGGAAGCTGGGGATAAACTTGGGAGTCAAAGCTTAGTACTTGCACGGTCACTGATGTTGTTGCTTGATTTGAGGACCCTTGTTAACTAAATTCCTGTCAGGTTCTTGTTTTGAGCGTTTGGATTTATAAGTTTAGCTACTCAAGTTGGAATCTTTGTTGGTCGTTTAGGGCCATTTTCTGGTTCTGTGTTTTTGGTGGTGCCAAGCTATAAAGGGTTAAAAACGGAGTTACTGATTAAGAATTAGAAACTGGGAATCTCGAGGATTCTTTGATTCTTGCTTGTGGGTGTGTGAATTTCTTATCTTGTTCAATCTTGGGTCCTCTATCTTTCATGCTATCTCTGTGTTGTTGCTGTATTGGTGGATAAGATAGCATCTTTTGTAACTCCCTATATCTACTTTCTGATTCAACTTGTTTTTGGTGAATTTGGAGTTGGTGGGCTTTGCTCTTATTCATTGTCGTTAGCTCTTTTTGTCCGACCCAATATGGTTCCTCATATGCACTTTCTCTAGACTTACTCTGCTACTCTTGAATTATCGGATCGAGTTCAGCTTGGTGCAGTTTCTACTTTCTAGCTGCCTTGTTTTGGCTACTGTATTAGATGAATTTCTTCCATGTACTCGGATTTAATTTAAAGGTGGGGGCTTTTCTTTGGATTCGATGTTGCTGGATTGCGTCTGTAATCTCCATGAACTGGTTCATTAATGTTGGAATTGTTGACGGCAAGACTTTTCTGTTTGGTAATGGTGGCAAGATGTGGCTCAAATGCTGGGAGAAGATCACTGGAGGTAGTGGCCAGAGTCACCATCAATATTACCAGTATGATGGGTCCAAGAAGGTTAGAAAGACTTGGTGGAGAAAGCTCTTAGTTGCATGGGTAATTCTCTGGGTCTTGGTCTCTTTATGGATCTTTTGGTACATGAGCTCACAGGCTACTGAGAAAAGGAAGGAAACCCTTACAAGCATGTGTGATGAGAGGGCTAGGATGTTACAAGATCAGTTTAATGTTAGCATGAATCACGTGCAGGCTATGTCCATTTTGATCTCAACCTTTCACCATGGAAAGAACCCATCCGCAATTGATCAGGTAGTGAAACTTTCCTTCTTTCTTCTTACGTTCCTGAAACTAGACGCTTAGGAATTTTCATAACAATTCCGAATGTTATAACTCATAGATTCACAGTTCCCACTCTTGTTCCCAATGTTTCATCAGGATTGGTTAATTATTAACTATCGTTTAGCTTTTACATTGTGATTGATGAGGTCATGAATGTGTTGCACATTTCTGATATCAGTCTCTGAGTGTGTTGAGTTTTTCTTACCGGGTGGCATGGTTCATGATTTCGAATTTGGTGATGATCCGCTATTCAAGCCATGTAACATTGAAACTATTTTGTCTATGATCAACAACCATAAGGATACTAACTCTTAGACTTTATATAGAGGACGTTTGCAAAGTACACTGAGCGAACTGCTTTTGAGAGGCCCCTTACAAGTGGTGTGGCATATGCTGTAAGGGTGCTACACTCAGAAAGGGAACAATTTGAGAAACAACAGGGCTGGACAATTAGGAGGATGGACATCCTTGAACAAAACCCTGTGCATAAGGATGACTACAACCCCGAATTGCTTGAGGCTTCCCCTATTCAAGAAGAATATGCTCCTGTCATCTTCGCGCAGGATACCATTTCACATGTGGTCTCCCTTGATTTGATGTCTGGAAAAGTAAGTTCTTTTGTTTTTTCTTGATATGACATGATATGATTCCATTTCTATTTATCAAGGTTGTAAAATTTTTCTGTAGATACTGCTGAATGTAGTTTAGTTGAGATTTGAAATTCCCTGTAGTGCTAATCCTACTGGCTTTATTGTGCAGGTTAAACTGTCAATAGCATCTCTTATAATTTATATTAAATCTTTGTACTTTTGGTATTAATTGGTGAAGTTTCTCTTCATTATGTAAATACAGGAAGATCGGGAAAATGTATTGCGTGCTAGAGCTTCAGGAAAGGGTGTTTTGACTGCTCCATTTAGGTTAATCAAAAGTAACCGCCTTGGAGTTATACTGACCTTTGCTGTCTACAAGGAAGATCTACCCTCAAATGCGACACCAAATGAGAGAATTCAAGCTACTGATGGGTATGATTCTGCCTTTGGTTTTAGAATCAAGAGGAAACTAATGTAATTACGTACATGATCATGACATATCAAATGGGTGTGGAAATCGTTAACGTCTCAGTGCACATGCACTAATTGAGAAAAGAGACTGAATGTTTATTTTAGCCACCCCTTTTATTAGAAAATGATGTTTGCAACAAGAGTAAATGTGCATACGCTTTTGAATTGCTACAATGTCAGAAGAATAGTGTTCTAATTGATTGGCTGGAACTTTTTGTTCATTTTTATCTCAAGAATTGTAATAATTATGATGGGCTCTTAAGATGACATGTTGCTGTAGTGATGTAGGACAGATAGAAGAAATATTAACTAGTAGCTAATAATCATAAAATTAGGACATATGGCTGATATTAGACTGTCAGAATATCAAATTTTAGGGCTGGGTTTTGGCTAGGAATGCTGAAATTCCCGTTTGGTATAGTTGGGTTTTTAGGGTTTGATTACTGGAAATTTACGCGTAGAATTTCATAGTTTAGTATGGTTGGAATCTAGGTTTAAGATGGCTGAAATTTAGGTTAGGTTTGTTGGAATTTAGTGAGAACACAAACAATGGAGATTAAGAAACTAGTAATCACTTCTAGGGTCTAAGAATTACTCTTAGAAGAAAGAATCACAACTTCTAATTGAAAACTCAAGTTTGTAGAAAAATTTTAGATTGCCTTTTTCATTGAAGGGCTGAATATACACATATTTATAAAGAAGTTTTTAAAACTCCTATTCTAGTAGAAAAGGGTTCTTAATAAATTTAAATCTTATTATACTAAAAATTCTTTACATCCTAAACAACTAGGATAACATATATAAAATAGAATAATATATTTAACTTATTACTAATTTTTATTTAATAAGGATTCCTAACATAATTTAAATTTCAGCTCGTATTTTTGATGTCAACTTAATTTTCAATCCTTATTACACCAAATTAAGGCTTGTGGTTGATTAATTTTTTCTCCTTTATTTTTTCTATATACTTTAAGCACTTTTGCATCAATTTTTCCTCCCTTGTTTGAAATCTTTCTCGACGTAGAATCTGATAAATATTGATTATATTAATTTGGATTTAATTTTTGAAATTTAGATTCTAAAATCCAATTACTATTAGAAATTAGTCTTCCTTTTCATTTGACAAGAAATTGTCGATATTTTCCATCACTTTTGGATACAATTTGTTCATCAAAAACATCAGCTATATCCTCTTTAATATGGGGAATGGTTGGAATTCCCACAATTGCTGTAGGAGATTGCGTATTACCACGTTTCCATGTTCTACATCAAGTATAGATTGGTGGTATAACTTTTCTTGTGGGAGTTTTGACTTTCAGGGAATGTATGTCAAGATTGTCTAGCCTCTCTAAAATTGGTCGAACATGTTTCCTTATAGGAGTTGTTACATATAAGTTGGTTTTTGGAAAACTTTGTGTACGAGGGTCATTAATGCCCAATTTCTTTGCAATACTCAAAAGTATTTCATCTTGCTCTCGCTAAATATTCTTCTGTACACCCTTCCTTTACGTGTTGTCATTATGAACCAAAGTTCTGATACCAAATTGATGTAGAACAAATAGAAGAAATATTAACTAGCAGCTAATAATTACAAAATTAGGACATATGACTGATATTAGGCTGCTATAATATCAAATTTTAGGACTGGATTTCAGGTAAGAATAATTTTATTTTGGTATAGTTAGTGTTTTAGGGTTTGATTACTGGAAATTTAGGCTTAGAATCTAAGGATTTAATATGGTTGGAATTTAAGTTTAAGATGACTAGAATTTAGCTTAAGTTTGCTGAAATTTAGTGAACACAAACAATGGAGAGTAAGAAACTAGGAATCAATCCTAGAAGAAAGCATCGTGCTTTTTGGTTGAAAACTCAATTTTGTAGAAAATTTTGATATTGTTTTTTTTGAAGGGCTAAATAAACACATAAATAATTTTTTATAACCCTTATTTTAGTAGGAAAAGACCAATTTTAATTCTGTTCTAAAAAATATTTTATATGTCATAAATAATTAGGATAACGTATCTGAAATATAATAATATATTTAACTTACTACTACTTCCTATTTAATAAGGATTTCTGATATAATCTAAATTTCAGCCCTTATCTTTGATTCAACTTAATTATCAATCCTCATTCCACCAAATTAAGGTTTGTGGTTGACTAATTTTTCCTCTTTTATTTCTTCTACATACTTTAAGCTCTTTCGCATCATGTAGGTACCTTGGAGGAGTCTTTGATATTGAGTCTCTTGTTGAAAAGTTACTTCATCAGCTTGCGAGTAAACAAACGATTTTGGTCAATGTATATGACACCACCAATCAGTCTCAACCAATTAGCATGTATGGTTCAAATGTCTCGAATGATGGGTTGGAACATGTCAGCACACTTAACTTTGGAGACCCATTTAGGAAGCATGAGATGCGATGCAGGTAATTAATATTTTGAACTAATTTGTCTTTAATATTACTATTCACCATACGGACTAAACCAAACATGGTAACTGTGTAGTTGTTTGCTGTTGCCATGATAAGAATTTTCCTTATGAGAGAATAACTAAAGCATTTCAATGCTCTAAATGAAATTTAGTTTAAATGTATAAATTAATGCGGTCCTTAATTTTTGGATTTTAGATTTAAGCAAAAACCTCCATTACCATGGTTGGCAATAACAACTGCAATTGGCATTCTTGTCATTGCATTGCTTGTGGGTCATATATTCTATGCAACTATGAATCGAATTGCCAAAGTTGAAGATGACTATTGTGAGATGATGGAGCTCAAAAAACAAGCTGAAGCAGCTGATGTTGCAAAATCACAGGTATTTTATATCTTTTCTTGCATAAAACTTCTTTAGGCTTTTAATTATGACATGCAGTCTAAAGAAATTGTCCTTATTGCAGTTTCTTGCTACGGTTTCCCATGAGATCAGAACTCCAATGAATGGTGTTCTTGGTAAGTTTTGAAGATGTACTTAGTATGTTAAAGTTGTAGCTATTGCTTCACCTATTGACAATGTCAAATTTGCTCAATCATGATGTGACTATGTTCAATTTCAGGGATGCTACATTTTCTTATGGATACAGATCTAGATGGAACACAACAGGATTATGTTGAAATTGCCCAAGCTAGTGGAAAAGCTCTTGTTTCAATTATAAATGAGGTTTTGGATCAGGCAAAAATCGAATCTGGCAAGCTAGAACTTGAACCTGTGTTGTTTGATCTGCGGGCAATTTTGGATGAAGTCTTGTCACTCTTTTCTGACAAGTCTCAGGAAAAAAGACTTGAGGTACAGCGAACTTAACTATTATTCCTTCTTTGCCCTTGTTTTAGCAAACTACTTTTTGGGATGTGGTGCTTATATTTGATTGTTTCATAACTCTATTCTTGCATTTGTATGATCAACTTGTTGGGAAGAGCAGTTGGCAGTATACATCTCTGATAAGGTTCCGGAAATGCTAATTGGTGATCAAGGGAGATTTCGACAAATCATCACCAATCTCATGAGTAATTCCATTAAAGTAAGTCTTTGATGAGCTATTTACAACAGTCTTTGGATATTACTAACTTATATTTGAAAGTTGACGAGCAACATTTGGAATCACGCACAACTGCAAAAAAATTCTCTTCATATTGCACCAATGTAAGGGGAAATATGATCCCTCTTAAAAAGAAATTAAACTTCTACTTGACAAGAACAAGATTTGATATTGTCATACAGTGTACTGTGCATTTTGTGAAGCTTTTGCTTTTGGTAGTACTGTCCAGATTGGCTGCTTAATTATGTACGAATGAGCACCATTACCTACTTGCTATATGCCAGATGATTTTTACTTTTTATCGTGACTTTTAAATTTTTTATATGAAAAAGTGCGAAAATTATCTAGTCGTTATCTTCACCTTATTGGTGTATAGTGTGAAGAGTACTGGACAGTAACTAATTTGTACCAAATCTAACATGCTTGCTATTTTCTTTTTTAATTAAAGTTGTATGCACTTCTTCGCCAATAAGAAATGTGCTTCTTTTTCCTTCTTGGTCTTTCTGACAGTTCACAGAAAAAGGACACATCTTTGTCACTGTCCATCTTGTCGAAGAGGTCATAGAGTGGATAGAACCTTCCCCTTGGGACACCTTGAGTGGTTTACCGGTTGTAGATAGACAACAAAGTTGGGAAGGATTTAGAACTTTCAGTAAAGAGGGATCAAATAATACTCTCTTGTCAACCTCTGAATTCATCAATCTAATCGTTTCAGTGGAGGATACAGGAGTAGGGATTCCTTTAGAAGCCCAATCTCGTGTTTTTACTCCTTTTATGCAAGTTGGTCCTTATCTATCCCGAATAGGGGGCACTGGTATTGGTTTAAGCATAAGCAAGTACCTGGTTGGCCTTATGAATGGAGAAATTGGGTTTGTAAGTACCCCAAAGATTGGATCGACGTTTACATTTACTGCTGTCTTTACCAATGGCAGCTCCAGCTCAAATGAATGCAGAAGTCAAAAATTAAATAACCAATCTAGTAGCATTTCTTCAGAATTCCAGGGAAGGACTGCGATAATTGTGGATCCAAGGCCTGTCAGGTCCAAGGTTTCAAGGTATCATATCCAACGGCTTGGGATTAACGTTGAAGTGGCTTGTGACCTGAATCAATGTTTAGCCACTGTAAAAAGTGGAAATAAAGTTTTTGACTTGATCTTTGTAGAACATGAAGTTTGGGATAGGGATTTAAATTGCTCTTCCACTTTTGTTGATAATTTGAAGAAAATAAAAAGTGTTCCTAAACTCTTCCTTCTAGCTAATTCTACAAGTTCTCCGGATGAACCAACAACATCTGGTGTTTATACTCCAAGTATTCTTAAGAAGCCTTTGAGGGCAAGTATGCTGGCTGCATCTTTACAGCGAGCAATGGGTATCAGGAACAAGAAGAATTCCCGCAATGGGGAGCTGCCGGGTTTGTCTCTGTGCAACCTTCTTCGCGGAAGAAAAATTCTTGTTGTAGATGACAACAATGTGAACTTGAAAGTTGCTGCTGGTGCTTTGAAAAAGTATGGAGCTGAAGTGGTATGTGCTGAGAGTGGGGAAAAAGCAATACAACTGCTTAAGCCACCCCATCAGTTTGATGCGTGCTTCATGGATATCCAGATGCCTGAGATGGATGGGTATGTTACAATTCATCTTTTACAAAATGGTTCCCAGTGAGCCTTGATCGTAATTCTTTGCTTGTCTGCTTTCTTTAAAGTTTCAGTGTATCAATCTTAGCCTTCCATTTATCTGACCCAGCTTCTTGGGCTTCTTTTTACTGCCTCTTTTCAGATTTGAAGCTACAAGGAAAATTAGGGAGGAGGAGTGGAATGTAAATAATAGCCTTATTCAAAATGCAAATGTGTTGATTGAATCCTATAGTAATGTTTCAAATTGGCATGTTCCGATTCTGGCTATGACTGCGGATGTGATTCAGGCCACTCATGAGAACTGCCAAAAATGTGACATGGATGGATATGTTTCAAAACCATTTGAACCTGAACAACTCTATCGAGAAGTTTCACGTATTCTTGACTCAGCTTCGAATACCAATTTGTAGACAGTTTTAATACATGGCGTATTGAAGATAAGCAAGCACCGGCCCTTGGTTCTCGAGTGCAACTTGGAGTGCCTGAATGAGTTGGAACATTTACCATGAGTGTGAGTATCACATTGTTACATCGATTATGGCATCAGTAGCCTTAACATGTTCCAAGTTTTTTGTTAGGCTGAAATTGCCTGTGCATTTCTTATGCTTATGATTATCCAGCACTCAGGAACCTAACGTTTTGATGTGCTTGTCATACAACAGGAAGCTGATTGTTTTATGGGGGGGAGTGTATATAGAAGAAGCCGTAATTGATTGGTGGGGCCTGAGTTTTGATTTGATTGTTTTAGGGTCCATTTTATCATTGTAAAGTTGGATCTCAGTCCCAATTCCAAACGATATCACTGGGTTGGTTTTGTAAGATCCATGTGTAGAGGCAAAGTTCATAGAGTAGGACATCATCCAAATTCAATTGCCACTTGCAGGTGGATGCAGAGAATCCATCTAGTTTAAGCATGCTGTAGAAGCTCCGTTGATTCCATGCAGTAATAAATTGATAAGAGTTTCAGAAAGAAGTTTTTTCTGAGGATTATTGTTTGTACCATAGACATAGATATATAGATAGATAGATTCAGTGAAAAGGGTATGGCGGCAGAGACGGACAGTTGTGTAAATACTATGAATAAAAGTTTGTGTAGCTCTTATTCCATTCTTCTCAGTTCTGGTGTATCGTATAATGCCTCCGAGTAATTTCATTTTATGCATTTTGGGGGGTCAAGTGTTATTCTGGCAGCTTGAGCCCAGTAATAACGTAAAACACTTTATGCCGCCAATCATCTCTCTCTACACTGTAAACCCACACCAAAGTTGTTGTTAATCAAACCAATATAGTTCTATCACGTCAAATCGTATCTATCATGAGTTTTCTTAAAAATTAGGTGGCGTAAAAGGTCGATATGTCCGAGTGGTTAAGGAGACAGACTTGAAATCTGTTGGGCTTCGCCCGCGCAGGTTCGAACCCTGCTGTCGACGACATGTTTCAAGAAGGTTTTGTGCTCCTGTGAAATTAGTCAATGAATGAAGATGGTTTCCATGAGCAACAACAACTCAGCTCCCTCCCATCTTACGTTTTGGTTTCATCTGTGAAATTGGTCAATGAAAAAGGACTACTTGGTATTTAAACACCAATAACCTCATCTCTTGCTTTAATGGGCAGTGGACCATTTTGGACAACAATAGGTGAGATAATGATCTTGTTAATATAAATACAATTTGATGGTTCGTGTTGACTCCCAATTTCTTGAGCAATTCATTGCAACAGTTCCTTTAGCGGTTGTGGATTTCTTCCCAGACACATCATCTCTTATGCGGACTGTTCAACGGAACTATTGCGTACCCTTATTACAAATGGGTTCAATGGAAACAGTCGCACCTCTTTTCCTAACATAATCACACACGATTTATTTGTCTAAAATGTCATTTTATTGGACCAAAGAATTTCCCTTGTCTTTAGTTCTTTTAACAATGCATGTATAATTTAATAAATGGACTATAGATGGTTGTAACAACTTGAGAGTTTCTTACTTTGAACAAACTCTTTTTAATTCTTGTTACATGTTTACTTTTTATATGTAAATATCTTGCAATAAAATGCATATCTCTTTCTTGGACATCTAGTTAAAATTGTATAAATTTTAATGTGTTCATAGTTATCCACATTTAAAAGACTGAATTAGATTTACTAATTTGACCGTAATAATTAAGAATTAGTCAACTTTTTGATTCAGTTTATAAAAATGACTATTGTTACTTTATGGAAGCATTGTGTATCTCCTTCTGTTACTCCTCAAGTACTTACCATATTCCACAAAATTTTTGAATTAGTTGCTAAAAGTCTTGGTGATTTAACCAATGGAAAACATTCCATGTTAATGGCACGTATCATCTCCTCTTTCATTTATGATTTTTGGGGTATATGATAGGTAGGATAGGAAGCTAAGTATTTTAGTTTAGAAATATTCTTTTTCTATGATTTGACGTGCTTAGTCGGTGATTGATGTTGGTAATTAAAATTGATCATTGTTTTATAATTGAATTATTTTGACCTTAAGCACGTAGATTGCCAATTTTTAGAAGGAATTGTTTATATATGTCTATCTTTTCCCAAAAAATATAATTTAATACATGACCTTGAGCAATTTATATTTACCTTCAACAATCTATTTCATGTCTAAAATAAACTCTCACTATATGTATTGCCACGTACATACAATCAGTAGAAATTAATTTACTGGACAATTCAGGATTCATAAACAAGAGAAGTACAAACAAATTAGTTTTTTAACTACTTTATGTAATTAAGAAAATAATTTGTTCCCTCTAACTTAACTTTCTAACTCTGCCCTAGTTCTAACTCTAAGGGCATTGTCCCACATATGGCTTTAACTAACTAAAAAAGGAGATAAAATTAACACATAAGAAAAGTTTCATCATTGAAGGAAATTTGCGATTGTCAAACTCTTTTTTTTTTTTTAGCTAAGCAAATTCATTAAAATATCGAGAAATCAAAACCAAAAGAAGCAACTAAACCCAAAGCTAATAGGCTTTACCCTATAACACCCGGACCTAAAACTTCTTCTGAATTGATTACAAGCGACAGACAATTATAAAGAACAGAAACAATACTACTTGGGATAAAAATCC
>JANIJF010000004.1:18525559-18535828 GCA_024520955.1 Erythroxylum bequaertii | reverse complement strand
TTTGCTCCTGTATGATTACCGGGGCTCCTGCAGAATATGCAAGCTTGGGCTGAACGCTATTGCTAAAGAAGCCATCCGATCTACTCATTGGTTTCTTTCATGATACACATGCTTGGAGATGTACCTCCCAGTCGCGTTGCAAAAAGGTAGTTGGTCTCTTTGAATATTAGTGATAGAAGTGATTAAATGTGAGTGAAATTGACTCATATGCTTTAAAGCAACATAAAAACTTTTGGCCAAGTCGATTTTTTTGTCCGCTTATTTCCTCATATGTATTTAGAAAGTTCATCAAATTATGAAGAGATCGTCGATGCCCTTTGGTGAATATAATTATATCATCTGCAAAATTCAAATGCATCACAGAATACTACCTTTTGGTAATGCATAATTCTCTATCTTTCCTTCTATTGCTATGGCATTCAAACCTCTAAAAAATGCTTCAGAGACAAGTATAAATAAATAAGGTGATATGGGGTCACCTTGTTTAACGTCACATGTTGCTTTGAATTGGTCACTAGCTTGCCAATCGATCAAAACTAAAAACCAAGCTCCTTTTAAATTATTTAGAATCAAGTTACCGAAACGATCATCAAATCCCAATTTCCTCAGTAGTTGCTCCAAGAAGAACCATGAAACTCTATTAAAAGCCTTCATCAGAAGAACCATGAAACTCTATTAAAAGCCTTCATCATATCCAACTTAAAAGCCACATTATGACCTGTAGTTTTCCAATCAATAGATTGAAAAAGTTATTATGCCAATAACAAATTATCTAATATATCTCTGCCAGATAAAAATGTTTTTTGTTCAGCATAAATTAATTTAGGTAATAAAGGCTTTATCCTCATAGCCAAAACCTTGGATAGTATTTTATTGGTGAAATGTAGAGGCTAATAGGGCAGAAATAGAAAATGTGGAAAGGTTATCTTTCTTTGGAATCAACGTTATGATTATTGATTCCATTCCATGTGGCATAGGTACACCCAAGAAAATTTCTTGAACTGTTGTGTATACATCTGAAGCTATAATATCCAGAGTTATGTGTTTCATACCGTATTTATCGGTACCAGTTGAAAAGTACTGTACCGATCAAAAAATGGAAAAAAAAATAGCGTTATGTGTACTAGTCGTTGGTGCCAGCGATTTCAGACAGTACTCGCCAGTTCCGTAAAGTTTAAAAAATTGAGGGATTAATTTTTTTTAAAAAAAAATTATCCCTCCCTCTAATTTGTGTCCCACAGCCCAACCCCTCACCGGCCACCGCCTGCCATTGCACCACAAATCTCCACCGTCGAACCGTCTACCCATCCACTATCTCCACCGCTATCTCCATTCCAGCTGCCACCACCTCTTCTCTCTCTCCTGATCGCCACCTACTACCATCATAAACTTTGTCTGAAATGATCATCTCCAATGATAACTTAACAACGATTTTGTGGGTTTTATGATCAATAAATGCAATAATAAGAGATTGGCGAGGTGGGTTTCCATGATTTTGGTTTTCACCGAGGAAAGTACCGCTTGCTTGGAAAGGATCTTTAAGACCTTCACAGTTAAAGGTAAAAGTGTGGTTGGAGGCAGTGTAGAAGCTTTAAAATATGGTTTTTTTTTGAAAGCGAGACAAAACCAATTACATGACAAGTCTCGGGAAACACACTCCCGACATATCTACTAAAAGGAATACATGGCACCCAACAAGTGGGTGATAAAAAAAGTGGGTCCGAGCGCGAAATGCATAGCGTAATTCGCTAACTAGTCCGCACAGCGGTTACTTTCACGGTAGATGTGACGATGGACCACCGTCTAATTGCGCATAAATAGCTCATGAATACCTCGAGCAAGGGTATTATGGACCGTGGACCGGCTGGTTGAGGAATAAATGAGCTGTAATGCTACTGCCGAATCTGCTTCTAACTCAATCCGGCAAAATCCGAGATTCCAAGCAATTGTGAGCCCTGTATACATCCCCCAGAATTTCGCCACTACCGAAGAGTACCAACTTAGATTGTGGATGAAACCGCCAAGCCAGTTGCCTGAACTGTCCCGGAGGAGTCTGCCTGCCATTGCCGAGAAGGAAGAGCATTTACACGCTTCATCTGTGTTCAACTTGACCCACTCAAGAGGAGGTTGACACCGGCCAATGAGTTGCTCGTGGCGTGGGTGGTGTCCGGGAACCGTGCTACGTTGCCAAGCGGTTGACCGGTGGACCTGAGCGGCAAAGGACAAAATAACATTAGTTGGAGAAGCAGGCCAAAGAAAATAATCGTCAAACACGGACCCATTGCGCCAAGCCCATAAGAACGGACAGGTAGTGCCAAAAACAGTCGACCACTCTCGACCGAACACACGTTTGTGGGATTGGAGATTAGAAACAAGCCAATGATGGAGAGGCACAGTGAAGAAATCCGAAGGAACAATGTGCGGAGGAAAAGAGCTCCATACTTGGCGGGCTTTGATGTAGTCTCGCACCATATGTTGGGAGGATTCATCAATACCGCAGTGGTAACAAGATCCATCTGTAGTGAGGTGGCGATGCACCTTATGTTGATTAGTGAGGAGCTGATCTTGTGCGAGGAGCCACAGGAAGGAACGAATTCGTTGAGGGCCAGGCCAGTGCCAGATGGCCTTTCAGATACTTGAATCCCCCATATTCTCTTGGTCCAGAAGCCAGGAATAAGTAAAAGCAATAGTAAAGTGACCCGAATCAGACAGTCCCCAGCATAACTTATCTTGTCCCAGGAAAGGCCTTGGAGGGAAGATACCTGCCACTAACCGACATATCTCCATCGGGAGGTAGCCTTGAAAAGTGTCCCATTTCTAATTACCATCAACGTCAACAAAATGTTGGACACTGAGGTTGCAGTCAGGAGCAAGGATAGGGTTGATGGCCTGGTGAATGAGCGGGCCAACTCCCGCGACCCAAGGGTCAAGCCAGAATCTCGTCCGGACACCATCGCCAAGCACCCATTTAGTTCCTTGAAGCACAATGTGCCAAACAGATTTAATACTCTTCCAGATCATGAAACCACTTTGAGTCTCCAACTTTTGACCAGTGAGTTGCTCTGTATTTCTTAGATTTACAATAAATAATACATTCCTTAGATTACAAACAATCCTCATTCCTCAAAGATATATTTTAGTGTTACTAAATAGTCCCACCTTTTACAATTTTACACTAGACTTGTTAGGTTTATTAAATTGGAAAGAATCGTTGACACTATTTAGTAATACTAGAAATAATCATAATTACAAGCAAAAAATATTTAATGTTTACCATTAAAATTAAAATTTATTTACTCATTGTTTAATATCTTTAATCATTATATAGTGTTCATCGTTAAAATCAAAATTTATCTGGTCATTGCTTAAAAGTTGTCTTTTCCATTGTTTAATATCTTTAGTTAGTTATTCAGTACGAGCTATTGTTGTAAATTGTAATTATTAGAGAGTCATAAATATTTATTATTCTTTTTATTTCAAGTTTTGTTGTAATTATTATATTTTATATGGTGTAATTGTAATATTTTAAATACTTTGTATTATTCTTAATTTTATATTTGTATGATAATTAAATAATTTTTATATTAATTGTGGTTATTATTTATATGTAAAATATGTGAAAATAATATTAATAAAAATAAATAAAATTTATTTTAAATTTCTATGATTATGATTTTTGGAGATATGATTGACGTAAAATTATAAAATATATAATACTAATAGAATATTTTGTAATTTTTAAAAAATTTAAGGACTATTTTATAAATTTAAAAATTGTCTAAAACGGTACTCGATATTAACCGGTACCAGCGTAGTACTGTACTAAAACTTAATCTAATACCAAAATCGGTACAATATTCATAACATTGATAATGTCGGAAAAAATATCAAGAGAAATCATTGAAAGTTGTTGCACTATCAGGATCTAGGTCGATTATCATTGCCTTTACTTCCTCCAAACTGATGGGTTTTAATAATATGGCATTATCATCACTTCAAATCAGTGTTGGCGTCCATTCCAAAAAAATGTAAAATTTGTTGAATGTCTGCTTGCGTTTCGGCAGTTAATAGTTGCGTAAAAAACAACTAGTAACTTCACTACTCAACTGCTCTTGCATTTCCAGCTATATGCCTTCATCATTTTTGAGTTTAGTAATGCGCAATTGTGCATGTTTAGTTGTTGAATTTTTTTTTTTTAATTGTTGTCTCCTTTAAGCCATCTTATGCCAAATTTTTGTTTCCAAAAAGCCTCTTCTTCAAATAAGGCTTACATATATTCAACATGTGTCTTTTTTATCTGAACTTAAGTTTCTGGTGATGGGTTTTCATAAAAAGATATTTCCATTTTTTTATATTGTTTTTTAGTTGCTTCCATAAATATTGAACTTCATATCCCCGAAGTGGTCCCAATTCCATTGCCTTAAACAGTGTTTTAATCTCGTAAGTTTTTCCATTAAACTAAACATTCCATAGCTGCCCACTTCTTGTTTAGAATTTTCTTCAACTAAACTAAAAAAAATCAGGTCTATATATTCACATTTTCTGGAACTTGAAACTATCCATTTTAGGGTGCGATGTTGGTCAATTAAAGTCACATATCAGAGAATGGAGCCGCACTTGTGAGGGAGAGTTTTGTCGCTTATATAGTCCAATCCGGCTCGAATTCGGATTAATCGATTGCCTGTGTGGCGTCAGATATCGGATGGTTTAATCAAAAAAAAAAAAAAGTCACATATCAGAGGACTACGGTCAGAAGTGGCCTTGCTAAGTATTTTCACTTTATAATATGAGAATCTAGTGGTCCATGGAATATTGCAGAGTATACGAACAAGCCGCTTCCGTACACGCCCTTGAGGTCTAGTACCCATCCATGTATATAAAGAAACCTCAAATGGAAGATCATATGCTGTGAAAATATGGAGAAATTTTTTGAAATCATCCATAGTTCCTTGGTGTGGAGTACCATTCTCTCTATATTCATCAATAGTAGATATAACATTAAAATCTCCTCTAAATATCCATAATTTATTAGTCATGTTGTCAGCAATGCGTTCTAAGTCGGAGCAAAGAATGATTTATTGCTTCTACTACATTTGGCATATATTTTTGTTATATATAAAGGCTCCAATGATGTCTGATATATCAACTTTATATGAATAAATTGCTTATCATTTTGGATAATTGTAGCAGTATAAGAAGACGTCTACATAAGCCAAATTTTATTATTAACATTGAAGATAGCTTTATGATAGCCGAACGAAACTTGCAAAGGATTCGACTTATCAAGGGAAATCATTGGTTCCATAAGGGCAATCAAAGAGGGTTTGTGAAGCTTTTGTAATTTTTTGAGACGATGTATTGTTTGAGGCGATCTTGCTCCTCTAATGTTCCAGAACAACATTGTCATCACTGTCATGGAAATGAGTTAATTGAGTGGGAGCTAATGATATGGTTAAAATAGTATTGGGCATGTCGAACTAATTTTTACGACGTGGTCTCTTTCTGGATTCTTTGGTTGTTCTTGCTTGTGTATCATATACTGATAATCCTATCACCATATGCACTACTAAATTGTTTGAAACTATGAATCAGCTCATCGTTTGGAAGCTGAGGAAGCTCATGTTGGCTTATATCAGAAGAACTTTTTTGTAATACTTTAGACTTAGTCTGCAGATCACAAGATAGAAGAGGATATTCACGTGTCAAATTTAGTTTATGATACTAGTCTATTCCTTGAAGTTCTGGCCATATAGCGAACTTGGTTTCAGTTTCGGGATTGTTCTAGCTATCAAGCAAAGGATCATTAATCACTTCAATTGATGGTTTTTGTATATCAAGTAGATCATCTCCTGTTATTAAGAATCGAGGTTGTTGATTGGTAACTAAAGAGAGTCCTTAATTGAAGTAGAAGCTTCAACAATAGTCAGGTTGATTTCTTTGTCAAGTTGCCGTCTGGACTAGTTTTGGCTGATAAACATTCTTGCAAGCCACTGATTTTACTGGTTTTGAGATGACTTTTAATTCTGGATGCTTGACACGACAAATATCTTCAGAGTGGCCAATTTGCCAACAATGTGGACAGTAGGATGGTATCTCTTCATCCGGAACAATTTTTTGCCAGAAACCTATCCAGTCTTCCATTTGTATCCATATACGCACAAGGAGTGGCTTCATTAAATTGATCTCTACAGGCAATCTTGCAATATTGGGTCATTTGAAATTTGCTATCGCAGAATCTAATCGAAGAGACTGGCCAAAAGTTCTTTCAATATTAAACAAAACTTCTTTGTTCATAAATTGAATTGGCGATTTGGGCAAAGTAACCCAAATTGGAACCATCGAAGATTCACGATCAACATGAAAAGTAGGAGTCCATTTAAAAACCCTCATGGGTTTACCATCAATTATACCAAATTCCACGTGAATATACTATATGAAAATCATATTCAATATCCATGTTCATAATAATATGACGAGAGTCGATCGAGTAAACCAACTATAGTTTTGATGTCTTGAAACATAAAGAATTTCCGAATTAAATCCAATCCGGGTCTTCCCTGGGAAAATTTGCCAACAAGTGTAAATATTATTGAAGGTTTACCACGGTGTATAATGATTATCTGTTGAGGTAAAATAAAAGTAGTTACTGTGGACACTACACCTGGAGAGGATGTGAGACTTGAAGAAAAGAAGGATGATCTGGAGGCATTGATGGGTGGCCATCACCGACAAGATTGTCGGCTATGACCAGCAAAGGAGATAGCAGTAGCCAATGGCTTGCTATCATGGTTGTTATTATTATTACTGCTACTGTTACAAACATTCACATTATAAATATTATTAGTCATAATTTTTTTCTTTTTTCTTCGTCCTTTTTTTAATTATTATTTTTAATTATTTTCTTTTCTTTTAATTCTCTTTCTCTCTTTGCATATGGTTCATTTGGAAACAATCTCTCAACTTGTTAGGTGTGCGTATTATTGAATCTCCTTAAACTCCACGATCCAGCAGGATTCATACTGGATATCATTGTTGTTATTTGTTTGTTTATAATTTTCTATCGATTCTCATTGTTATATTTGATCTACAATACAACCAATTCAAGAATTTTGCTTGTCATTAGTATACCAACTGACCATTTTTACTTGTAATTGATATTTCTAATATCATGCTTAGAGTTTCCAGATTGACTAAAAGTGAAGTTTCAAGTTTTTATATCATAATCAACTACTTCGACCGTTAATCTGATAGTAGTTATACTACTCGTGTGCAAGAGCAAAATTTTGTGTGCGCATAAGGATTGATATCTCATTGTAACACCCATCTAATTGATGTGAAGGAATACTTTTTAGTGTGCGAAATGATTTTTGTTAAGAATATGGTAATATGCATCGGATAACTTAATAATATCATTTGTGTAATACAATAGTATTTTTTGAATAATTTATATTTTTTTTGCATATTATAATAATACAACGGAGATGAGTGATGAGATAAAAATGAGAAAATTATTTAGACTAAGCTTGTACCTCTTATTCTCCACATTAGACTAAACTTAACAAAATTTTAAGGGCCAAGGTTCCCTTTCATCATTCTATTCTTTCATCCATTGCATCTTATTTTCAACCCCATTATAGCATAATAGAGACAATAAAAATCAATATATCATGACTCAAAAAACAAAGCAGACTCAAACAAATATCATTAAAAATAAGAAATATTTTGTTTTTGTAGTGTAATGGACTTTAAAAATGGAAAGGAATTATGGGAGCATTTTGTGTTTTTGTAGCGGAAGATGTGTAATGGGCTTTAAAAATGGATAGGAATTATGGGAGCATTTTGTGTTATATGTCAAAAAAGGGATTTGTTGTTCCTTTAATGTTTCTTGGTCGCTTCGTTATTAGAGCGCCAAGAGAAAAGACGGGTTAAACTATAATGTTAAATCTTTATAGTTTACATATTCACCCTCTAATGTTAAACTATAAAGATTAGAAGTAAATATGTAACTATATATGGTTTTTAACCACCAAGAATAAGTTAACAGTAGTGAGAGTTAATTAAATTAATTATCTAAATAATTTATTTCAATATCATATATAATATTTATTAAAAATATTAATAAAATCATTATAATTTATTAAAAAAATAATCATACAATTATATTTGATATATTTTATTTATAAACTAATATTTATTCGTTAATATTTTTAAATCATCAAAATCAATGTTATTATTTAGAACTGAATATTTTATATTTAAAATTATTTCATAAATAACTATTTTAAATTTTTGAATTATAAAAATAACTACAAAATAAAAATTCAATCAAAAAACATTTTTCATAAATTTAAAAATGAAAATAAAATAAAAATTAAATTAAATTAAATACACTGTAAAATAATTGAAGAGTCAATGTCATATATGCGTGTGTGTAAACAAAGGAAAAAAAGGACTTAAAGAATCACATATACATTTATTATAAATCCAGTTAATGATCACTTCCCCCTAATAGCTATATATATGCAGGATATTGAATCAATAAGGTAAGATGTGTACATTCGTCAATTTCTTAGCAAGTCTACCTTCTCTCATAATTAAAAAGAAATCAATTATAAACCAAAAATATTATTAATTACTTAGATACCTATAATTAGTTCATCATCATCATCATTACACCCAATCTGAAGTCTCGCAATAAAGTAGAGTCTGAAGAGGTCTGATAGTACGTAGTCTTATCTCTATATAGTAATTATAGGTATTAATTACTAATACATATAATTAATTATTGTAACAAATAAGTTATTGACCCAAGTTAGTTCAATGACTTTTTGCCTATATTTTTTTCAGAAATTAAAGGAAACTTATTTAAAAGATGAAAAGCAACATTCAGTTATAAGGCTAGCCAATAATATCCCAAAATATCAAGGCTAAAATGAGAAAAGAAAATGTAAAAGTAATGCAACTTAAGCTTAAAGTAATACAATTCACAACAAAAATTTGGCAGATGATCTATTAAACACACTAGATTCTAATTATAGTAGAGCTCAAAAGGGGTTGTAAGGCATGAGCCATGATAGAAAGTCTAATCTATTTGATAGTGTTCAAGTCTAGCATATAGAAATCTAACTACCTCCCTTGAAATATACGGTTGTTCCTTCCTCTCTAAAAGGAGTAAACCTCACTATTCAAGATTAATGTAAGAACAAGATGATCCCCTTGGTATGTAAAGTGGATATATTCAGCTCAGAGAAAGAAAGAAGGCAAGGTTTTCGACCCTACAATAAAGAGGCAGTGGAAAGAGCAAGAGGGATTTGGCATATCGACAAGAGAATAATAAGTGACTAGTCGATTCACAAAAGTTATTACAAAGAGGACATAAATTAATAGGATCAATGAATCCATTCAAGTTGTCAAGAGTCTTAAGTTTGTTCTTGATTACTAGCTAAAATATAGCTAGAATATAAAGCAAGCTTCTGGAGAGTTTTCTTTAAATCAAACTTGCTTCCATCAAATGCAACATTTACTTAGAGCTTTTGAGAGGATAATACAAGAGTTACTGGTGAAGACTTTATAAGAGTGGGCAAACCAAGTTACCTTATCCTCAGCTTCCATATCTATAGTTGGGAGTTCTCTATAATTTATTCAGGCCCCTTTAGGGAAAACTATATTGGCTATCAATAATGACTGAGTTTACTTTATCCTTGAGGGTAATTAGAAGCCTAAGATTACTAGGTCCTTAATAGAATGTAAAGGACCCAAATCATTCCAATTATCAAAACAAAAGTGATTATTATATCCATTCCTAATTAGGTGCTTCATGGACAATCGAATAACTTTCCTCAACTTGAGAATCTAATTAAAAGTCCATGGATAACATCTATTAGGGATGATTTATCAAAAGTTGAGATCCTTGATGCTATAGAAGTGGATCCACTTTTCCTAAATGGATTCTTTGTCTATAAGTAATTTCCAAATTTTCTTTAATATAAGCATATGATTTGTCAACTTGATACGTATAATGCTAAAGCCATTTTCTTTTTTAGAGCTACAATCCTTATACCATTTAGCACCATGATAATTGTTAGGAGATCCTGGTTAGAGAAATTCTTAAGAATTCTCTCTATATCTGTTGGACCCCGAACTTTTCTTGATGAATTTAGCATGATGTCAAATTAGGTTTTGAATGATGAAATGATTTGATTGGATTTTGATTAAGCATGATTGAAATAAATTCATGTGGTAAGTGAAGGATTAAAAGTGGTAAGAATG
>JANIJF010000004.1:18503284-18515559 GCA_024520955.1 Erythroxylum bequaertii | reverse complement strand
AATTAATAATAAAATAATAAACCTCCTGTAACAACCATTTTAATATAAGGGGTATAAAAGTCATTTATTATACATTATATTACATTCCATTACATTCATCTTCCAAACAATATTTCATTACATTACATTATGAACTCTTCCATCCTTCTCAAACAACTTTTTACTATATTACATTTCATTTTATTATAAATCTTTCCATTTCTTTTCATTCTATTACATTCCATTTTATTAATTAACATCCACCTAAACAGGGATTTATTGGCTGGAATCGTCAGGTCAATATGTCCGGGTGGTTAAGGAGACAAACTTGAAATCTATTGCGCTTCGCTCGAGTAGGTTCGAAGCCTGCTGTCGATGATTGATTTTACATTTTTAAGCATATTTTCCTATAACAGAAGTCGTCTTATCTGTGCAGAGTGCACAAAAAGGCAGGAAAGCCCCAAAGTGTTGCCCTTATATATGATCGTGGGTGACCAGTGACCTACTAAGATTCCAACTCAAACCCAAATTATAATTTAAGTTTATCTAAATTTTTATAATTAATTTTATTAAATTCAAACTTGATCGAATCTAAACACTTAGTGATAGATATTTTCCTATAAAATATACAACAATTAATTGTAATTTATTTTTTCTTATATAATTTAATTCAGATAAAAATAATAAAGTAACCAATAAATATTTTAAGTTAATAAGCTTAAAAAAAAGAGCTTCAATTAGTATAGACTGAATTCGTATTAGTAAGAAACCGGATATAAATAATATAAAAAAAAAATTAAAGTCTTCTATAATTATTGTATTAAATCGTAAAGATATTAATTCTTTAGCCTATTTAGAGGTAAAAAAGCTAGAGAAAGCCCGTGAAGGTGACAGTAAATTTGCGCTTGTTTCGATCTTCAAAAAGCTCCTTTAAACATTTTAAATCGGAATCAGTATTTCTTAAATATTTCATGTTGCATTCAAGATATGCAACCAAGGCTACTCCTACGTGTTCCGCTCAAATCCGTTAACTTTTGGGCTGATTTCCGACTAAGAATCTTTTGGTAGGGTCAACTCCTCTTAATTGAAACTTGTAGCTTTAATGCAAACAGTTACACATCTTTTTCACTATCATGATTACAAAACATCTCTGTCTAAAAACACTCATTTTGTTGGACCCACACGTGTATAAATTTTGGAACCATTCTATCACTCTTATCTAATAATACATATTATTCGGAATAAAAGAAAACAACTAAACCCCAATTAGCACAGATTAGTGAGATTTAAAGAAGTTGATCATATCTCGCATTATATTGAAGATCTCTGTCAGCTTATTATATTCATACTAATTAAATAATTATCCCCTTATTTTACATAACTGAGATTCCCCATAACGGTAAGTTGTTACAACTAAACATGACCTATAAGTTGAGCTTGAGCCCCTCTTTTCATTTCTATCATCAGTCTTTTAATTTTTAACTGTCTCTCTGAATTATTATGGATCGTACGTCATTCAATGTAGTATGAACGACCTAATCACCTAAGTATATTAAATTGGTAAGTATCCTAAATAAACTTTTTTTACTTTACTAAAAAATTTTAAATATTTGAGAGATTTTATATAATTTAAATTCCAGATCTTAAAACGAACAAACATCGTCAAGTCATGAGCATGGAAATTTAGGTAGAGGAAAAGGAAGTTGCAAGAACCACTATTCACAAGCATAGAAGATGAAGAAGAGACATTCTATTCTTGCATTTATGGATACATCCGATCCAACTTAAAACCCTTCACTGTAAAAAAAAAGGACTTGTACTTTTTCTCACTCACTCCTTGAATCCCTATTTTTGTTTGGTTATCGCAACTACATATGAACTTGATATCATTTCTGTCAACTTTCTTCATGTCCTTGTATTATCTATGTTAATTTCCTTTTTGTTTTTCTTGAAAAAACACAACTCATGGTCCACTTTGGACTGAGAAGGCATGGGAGATGCGTAAGCGTGTATCAGCTTACCTGCATGGATTGCTTTTCCTATCATATTATAATTTTATTTCTCGAAAACCCCTACTTTTATTATATTTTTATCAATAATGCTAATGCCAATAACCAGCTAAGCTCAAAGGCTATACGTACAACTACAACCCATACCCACTTGGAGCAGGTAGTACTTGGCCGCTTTTTAATCTCTCTATAAACACAACGGCCTTGGTTCGCAGCCAAGTGTCACCAACCCATTTCCTGGAAGAAGGCAAAGCATTTTAGAAACTGATGAAGCGATGATCTTCATGTATGTCGAGGCTGTTTGAAGGAGGAAAAATGATTTCGCCTTTGAAAGAAACAGCTTTGTAAAAGCCTTCTCTTTCTCACGCTATCATCATCTGCAACGGCTCTTGCCTTTTAAGCCCAATGCTCAGAATTATCGGTAGAAGATTCAGGCGGCTCTGCTCTCGTCTCCGGTGGCCAGTTCGCCGGAGATTCAAGCCCAAAATTGTCATCAAGAACTTCGGAAACTTGGGTTCCATATCTCCAAATGGGACAACAAAACATGATTCCATCGTTAACGGGTCTGCTGCAGTTCATCCGAAATCAGAAGAGAAAGGGATAAAAGTTGCAACTTTTAATGCTGCCCTGTTCTCAATGGCATCTGCAGTGCCTCAAGAAGTGAGGTTTTCGAGTTTCGGTGATGAAAATGAAGGTTCTGTGAGGAATAAAAGGTCGATAGAAGGTAGTTTACGGACAAAGTCTGCAGATGATCGACCAAGGAGCATACTAAAGCAGTCTCCTCTGCCTCCGAATTCCATGACCGGGGATGATAATCTTACTAAACAGCAGAAGTTTGCTAAATCCAAGTTGAGGGTATCCATCAATTTGCCAGATAATGAGATATCATTGCTAAAAAGTAGGCAATTGAGCTATGCAGAAGATGAAAAAGAGGGCAGCTCTTTAGGTAGCAATTCAGCTAGAATTCTCAAAGGAAAAGCTCCTGCAAGGTCACAAAGTGCCAGTTTTGTGAGAGATATGGGGGATGGTGTCGAGGAAAGCAGATGTGGGATTACTAGGACTGTACTTGAAGTGTTGAAAGAGTTGGACGCTGATCTATTGGCCCTGCAAGATGTGAAAGCAGAGGAGGAGAAAGCAATGAAGCCCCTCTCCGATCTAGCTGCTGCTCTGGGAATGGATTACGTGTTTGCCGAGAGCTGGGCTCCTGAATATGGAAATGCCATCTTGTCCAAGTGGCCAATTAAAAGATGGAAAGTGCAGAAGATCTTTGACGATACTGATTTCAGGTTTGTCTAAATTTGTCTCTCAGTTAATTTTGAACCCAGCAAGGCCTGCCTGTTTCTGATTCACTTTTGTTATAGTTCATCCAACTGTTTTCATCCAGACATGAGTGTATGACGCATGGGCCAAAAGTTTTGGAAAATAGAGAAAAGTTTCTGCTTTTCAACAGTCAGCAATAATCTCTCCAGCTAATGCACATAAAGAATTGTCATGTACAGTAACTTTTAAGAATCTCAGTTGATGAAGGTCTGTCTGCATGAATGCATGTGGGCTAGTATAGTTGTATACAATCTCAAACTTCCTGATCAGGCACTTCCTTATGTTTCTGTGTTCCTCTTTTCATCCTGGCTGCATGTAGAGAAGAAATCCGTTGCCTCTTTTTTTTTTTCTGTTGCATTGTTTCATCTCTTATAAGTGAGCATTGCCAACAGTTTCTCAGAAAATACTCATGAAAGATTAACATATCTTCCCTTAAGAATGGGAAAGAAAACAGATGTGAATTCAAGAATTAAAAAGAGCATGATTTGCTGAAAAGTATTCCATCTCTTTAGATTCTAGCCATTTAGAAGACGGAGAATATTGATTTAAAAATCCCCAGAAAACTAGCACCCAGTATGGTTAAGTTTATCCTGTAAAAACCCTCAGAAGGCTTAAATTTTCTCATGTTTTGCATCTTCATGATTTGATGGAAAAGAGACATTGGTTTAAGTTTCTTGCGTCAGGTGAGTTGTGCATTGGTACAGCTGAAATATAGGTATTCCATTTCATTAACTTATTAGGACAATTTAGCTGAATTCTTGAAAAGTCTACTCTTCTGTATAATAATTATGTTAAAAATTAACTTATAAATATTAAAATTTTTAAAAATTAAAAATTGACGAAAATTTTAAGGTGATATGTAACTTTAGCTTAAAATTTTCTCCCTTTTTTTTTTTAAGATATGCTATTTTGTTTCATTACTGGCTGTTTACTCAGCATATATAGTAGGTGATCATGCAGATCTTTTACTTAAGTGGCAGTTTCACAAGAATGAAATGGATTAGCGAAAGCCAGTGATTTTGACCTACCAGTCTACCATCAATGTCACAATTAATCCAAGCCAAAGTGCCAGAGCAACTAATTTGTTTTATAAAGTGCCAATCTACTTCCACTAATAGCATCTTTTTGGGATTCTGAAAGACTTAACTGTCTTCAAGTTAGGATATAAGTAATCACACGAATCACAGACGTCAAATGCTCTGGTAGTTACGAAAATGATTGAGCAACAGAAAGAATCATGACACTCCATAACTGATTTCTCTCTGAATCCAGGAATATTCTCAAGGCCACAGTTGATGTGCCCCTTGTAGGAGAGATCAACTTTCACTGTACCCACCTTGATCATCTGGACGAGAATTGGAGGATGAAGCAAATAAATGCCATAATACAATCAAGTGATGGTCCCCATATCTTGGCAGGAGGGCTTAACTCTCTAGATGAAACCGATTATTCTGCCGAGAGATGGGCAGACATCGTTAAGGTAATCCTACGAGAAAGTCCAACCTTTTTCTTCTTTGTTGTCTTAACGTAATCTGAAACAACTATCATAATCATGTTGCAGTACTACGAAGAGATGGGAAAGCCAACACCCAAGGTTGAAGTGATGAAGTTTCTGAAGAGTAATCACTACGCAGATGCGAAGGACTTTGCAGGAGAATGCGAGTCAGTAGTCATGATAGCTAAAGGCCAGGGTAACCAATTCATTCATAATTTTGTATAACCTGTCTTAAATATTAATTTTGAGTTTCTAACTTTGATGTCACGAACAATTTGCCTGTATGCAGACGTGCAAGGGACTTGCAAGTATGGAACTCGGGTCGACTATATATTAACATCCCCAAATTCACCTTACAAGTTCATTCCAGGATCCTACTCGGTGTTCTCTTCAAAAGGGACTTCTGATCATCACATTGTGAAAGTTGATTTAATAGTTGCAAACCATAACGATCAGGAACATGTTGGTAGAAAGAGACGCCAATGTAAACAGAAAGTTGTGAAGATAACCAGCTCTTCGAGAGGTGTATGGAAATGGAAAGCAGAAGATGAGAAGGATAGTTTTCGATAATCAGTTTCTTTTTTTTGGTCATTTTTTCCTTTTTCTTCATTTTTTCTTTGGTTTCTTTCATTTTGAAGCAGGAGGCAGATAATAAGCATCGGCTTCCACTTCCTTCAATTTGTAAATCATTTGCTTTTGTCTAGAAGTCGTGATTTACTTAGTTGCAGGAAGAGAGTGCTTGAAGTTGTGGAGAGATAATAACTAATTTACTTGCGTGGTGTTTAGCAGCACAGTAGAGAAAGCTGGAACATAATGAAGTTTTTTATTACAAACTCGTGTGTAGAGAACAACTCACCAAGTGTGCTATATACGAACTGCTCTTTCCTTTTCCTGAATTTTATTGTATTAAAAAAGATACGAACGTTTGCTGTGTCAGTGGAAACTGGGAGCTCACAATCATATTTCTCACCGTGTAATTTCCTAAGACATTATATACATGTTGAAGACAGGGCACCCGAATCCTGTTTCTACCAGCAATTGAAATCTACCATTCTAAAATGAAATCACAGTGACAAAGGAAACTGACATTGGTCTGTATTTTCCAGTGCTGACTGCTGAGTTCATTGTAACTTTACAAGCTTTTTCTCTTGATAAGAAATATCCAACCATTAGAAATTGCAACTCAGGTGCGAGTACCAGCAGTAGCAACGATCAGAATTAAAAATGAAAGAAATAGCATTAACAAGAGGAAAAAAAAAGAGAGAGAGATAAAGATAGAACAACCAAAAACTAGAAGCAGTTTGATTAAATTAATTCGTAGAAGATAATGGTAAAGCGACAATAGCAAAACCATTCATCAGCTTTCCTTTTGCGACCCATATTTGCTGATGGGTAACAGCTGTCAAAGAAGTGACCTTTTATTTTGCTCCAAGTAATGATCTTTATTATTCCCATGCCTCTTTATCCGTTAATGGCCGCTTGGATTTGTTCCAGGGTCCGCCCTTTCGTTTCTGGCACCACAAAGACCACGAATACTATGGCCAGTGCATTGATTGCTGCGTAAATAATGAACGTACCTGTAAAACCACATCCTAACCACTTAATTTCTTGTCACTAGTGCTTATTGTTCCGCTCAGAATCATATTGCTAAAAGGATAGAAGTGTAGATTCAATCACCATAAGAGCTCCAGGACATAAGAAAGTTGTAGGTGTAAGAAATTGCCCATGCACCAAACCAGTTCACAAGGGTTGCTAGGCTTCCAGCTACTCCCTTAATGTTTATGGGGAATATCTGCAATCAAAAATGAAATAAAGATCTCAAGTTATTGGAAGGATCAACTCGTGAGGGTCATTGTCAATTCATCTTCTTGCAAGTTTCATTACCTCTGACATTACAACCCAAGGAACTGCACCCATTCCTGCTGAGAATGATCCTATATATAGCTGAACCCACAGATGATGATTATTGGTTATGAATCTAAGTCCAGGTTAAAGATAAACCTAATTAAATATATTTAGTATGATCATGGTTGTTACTTTACCAAAATGCCAGCTACAGCAAGACCAGGGACTGACTTGAGTGCCAATTCATGATCCTGGTTTACAGAAGGTTGCTTCAGGATTAATATGCAACAAAATGAATTGAGAAGTTGTTGGGTCTATGAACAAGATTGGATGTAACCTTCAGATAGAATGAAAGCGCCGTTAGCAGGCAGCCAAATACTAATCCTGTTGCTGCAACCTTTTTTAGAAAGAAGACTCAGTTATAGTGCACAGAATGGAGAGAGATATGAAGAAATTTCAGAGTAAGAGAGTCCTCAAACAGGAATTCACCAGTAGAAGAGGCTTTCTCCCAGCTCTATCTATCACTGCTATGTTAAGTCCAGTAATTACCACCTAAAAGACAAGAACTTTGTTATCATTTCCAATTGGATTGAGATAGTTTTTGAAGTTGATAAAGGGCAATGGGAGAATGAAACCTGAAGAATAGCATATATAATGGTTCCAGCAGTAGAAGAAAATCCTGAGCATTGTGAGCAGACCAATTAGAACTATCTTTTGAATTTGAATTGATTGATGTTTTGTTTAGGCCTCTTTACCTGCTGTCTCAAAGATATCGCTGACATAAAAGCAGACTCCATTGATTCCTCCAAATTGCTGAAAGACCATAAGTCCAACCCCTATCTGCCCAAATACATGAAAAGTTAAATTCAAATGATTGAATTTTTGGACATTAAACTAACTCAGATGGAATATGAAAATTCTCAAAGAGATGGGTGATTACAATGACGGATCGCAGGTATCTTCTCTGAAATAAGTCTACAAATTTGGCTTTTGGAAGACGTTCGAGGGTCTCAATATAGTCCTGTCACAAGTGCAATGTTATCATGTTTTATTCCAGGTAACAACACCAATTCCGTGGGTCATTAACACAGGAATGTTGAGTACTAAGTTTTGTATTGAGAACCTTGATTTCTTCTGCCTCTTCAGAAATGTCAACATCCTTGCCGCGAAGCTTTTGTAATGCAGTTTCAAAATCCTTTTGCCTCCCTGTTTTTGCCTGAATATGTCAAGTTACCTTTAAAACTCATGTACGGAGACCATGGTTAACATAAATTTTAAAGCGGCTCTCTTCCTTACCAGCCATCTTGGTGACTCTGGAATGAGGAACAGACCAAAAAGCAGAATTGCACAAGGGATAAGACCTGCAAGCAGTTATGACAGATGACAACCATTACATAATAGTTCAACTGTTCAAATAATGCTTATATTGTCTGTTGAAGACACATTTTGGTGAAGGTAATTACCAGTTAAGGCTAAAGCCCTCCATGACAATACTGTTCCAATTATGAAGGCAACTGACACTCCAGCGCAGATCATAAGCTGCAGAAATAATATTGAAAGGGTTGATAGATTCATTACGTATATTTTCTTGCATTTGCATACAAGCTGCATTATATATCTGATATTCTATGCTCGAATTAGCTCTCGCGATCATTTTCTCAAATCAAACTTTTCAAGTAAACAGCATTACCTGGTTGGCAGCCGTTAGTGCTCCTCGAAGTTCTTTTGGTGCAAATTCAGCAATAAAAACAGGTACCTTGCATCAATTGAAACCATGGAATCAAAGTTAACGAGCGAAATGCACAATTAAGTAACTCTCTAGTTCATATAAAAGGCAGACCAAGAAATATATATTCGAAAAATGAGAAAGGTACCACATAGGAAAACACTCCCATTCCATATCCCGTTGCTAAACGTCCAATGTCCAACGACAAAGGCCCCTGTTATTGCAATCAAGACAGGAAAATGAAAACACTGACCTAAAATAAAAAACTGAAAGCTGTAATCAAATGACAAAAACCTTTGCGAAGTAAATGGCTAGCCAGCCTGCAACACAGAAGGCGCTGGACACTCTCATTGTCTGCATGCATTCTCAACGTTAAAAAAGAATATCCACCAAATGAATTATTTCCTCAGAAAAAAGAAGTTGTACAAGTTCTCCTCATCCATTGCAAATTCAAGGGTTAACAGAGCAACCCTTTACCTACCCCTTTACGGCCAATAAAATCAGCAATTGGACCACTTGTGATTGCACCAATCATTGCACCAAACGTCAATATGGAACCAAAGACGGAGTACTGCATACGAACACCAACTATTACAAATCCATTAAAGTAGAGATTCACATTGCTATTTTAAAGAATGGTCCGTGGTAGCTAATCCTAGATCTTCAATGTAGAGTTACTCCCTCTGCCATTGCCTATAATTGTTGCTCTTCAGAATCGGTAACTTTTATATGTGCTTCAACTTGTTATAGAATGACCGCTCCCACAAGGTCTTATAGTCCCATAATATTCTTGAAACCTTGTTCACGTAGAAATTCATCATGTATGTAAAGGAATGGAATGAGATTGGTATATGGATGATGGTGTAATGTAATGAGGATTACACAAGCTAAGACTGTTTAATATTCATCCCAAGACTTAAAAAGGAATGACTTTAAACGTGAACGTAATGCGCCCTAAGATTGGAAGCGTTATCGGTATGCGGACAGTGGAATCTATGTCATTGTATAAAGTTCCCACGAAGAGAAAACTATGCTCTGTTTCTGAAAATGCTAATTAACTTGGTTCATGCCTTCATGTGAACATTCAATCACTTCTGTTCTTGAGAGGATGACAAGTCTCTGCCTTACCTCAGCTAAAGTTAGAGAAAGATCCTTCGTTATAGCATCTTGTGTAGGTGACGAATACCCTGCCTGAAATGATTTAGAAACAGACATGCGCTTTTAAGCAGCAGTAATAAACAGGACAGTCTTTAATTGTACACCTTCCAGATCTAATAAATTAACCAAAGTACGTACACATGATCCAAATGCAAAAGAACCACACACTGCAACGAAAGTGCTGAGATAAACCATCCCTTTACTCCCCTTTCTGCCATTCTGGGGATCAGACCCTTGTCCTCCATCTGGCAGATCCTTCCCCATCAATGGTTGGCTTAACGCTTCATTTTCACCAACAGTAGCATTCTCAACGTCCTCTTTGATGGCCATGGCTCTTCCTATTCAACTCTGAACGTGTGGGAGTATGGGAAAGAGAAGGGCTTCACTGTATTGCGTTAACGATTGAAGAAGATGTGCAGAAGTGGCAGAAACTTAAATTCTCAAGCAATAGGTCGCATCATAGACTATAGTTTTGACAGGTTTAGTGCTTCATATGGACTTAACCCACTTGCCTTGCTAAGTTAATACAGGAACAATAAAGGCCAAAAAGCATGTAAACTAATATTGGATTGGAATTCCTTTATTTGCGATCAGGTCAGGATATTACATTAAATAATCTCTAACTTGTGGATGGTCTTGGCGCTTTGATGAGAATAGAACAAGTAAGACAATTGCTCTACACTTCCACATGGACACGGCAGCTGTTACAGAAATTCACAGCTAAGCAGCTGAATTTCACAGACAAAAAGGACGAGGAAAGAAACGTCATCTTGTAAGAAAGAACACTAAAATTGTTTTTTTGTCTGAACATTCCCACGTAATGCAACATCTTCGTAGCTTCAAACAAGTTGCTGTGTATTACAACGTAGAAGTACGCGACCTAGTTCCCTTTTGGCTTATAAGATATACATAGAATTTTAGAGGACCTCTGATGTGACTTTCTCAGTAAAACCTTCGATGAACCAAACTACACAAACTTGGTGTTTATTGGTCATATGCTCGAAAGTGTGCATAAAAGTCAGTTGGAAAGCGTCACCAACGCTTCAAGCATTATTGTGACTCAACTACCGTTCTTCAAATAATATGAACAATAGTGCACCTGTTTCTGTACCAGTAACTTAATTTATAAAAATGGCAAATTATAACTAGAAATTTAGTCTCAGAGAGAGTCCCCAGTAGTCAAAATTAGCAGCTTTGTCCGTTGCGTTTGTATTGATGCATGGTGATTGGTTGTTTATTCATCCTTCAGTAGCGGCCACCCTTTCATAAATATTATTTTGTTTTAAGAGACTTTGTATCCACAAACTTGGTGATGACAGTTTATGACACGCAAAGATAGAGATGAGTATGGTTGACTCGCAACCGGCTTGTGTACAGTTTGACTAATCGATGTGTATGCAAAGTGATTCAAATACCGTCTTATTCTTATCATTAAAAAGGAAACTAAACTAAGTATATCATTCTTCTATTGATTCTTATCAATTACTTTCTAATCAAACTTGTCCGATTAATCTTAAGAGTTCAGATCCTCTGTCTAATATTATGATGTCTTATTATGTCCAATAAATCTCAGCCATTTATTTATATGAGTTCTGCATGAAACTTTCGTGGGACTCACAAAATAAATAGCTAAGATTTCATGAGATAGAATAAGACAAAGTAAAACTAGACAGAAGATCTGGACTCTAATCTTAACTGGCCAATTGGCATTGGGGATAATTGTAACGTAACTTTTAATACTTTTTTGTTTTCTAAAAATTGAGTGCTAATATAGTATATTTATAGTTCGAAAGTAACAAAAATGTTTACTTTTAATCATCACGAGGGAGCGTTTCGGAGTAATCGGTAAAAGTTTTTTTAATGACCATAAAACCACAGGGTCTTTCCACCCTCGTAAAGTAAGAAGTCTTGTTTACGGGATGCGTTGACCTTTTACAAATAATAAATTACATAGAATATATGTTACATTAATTCTAATGTATAGCATAAAAATATTATTTCAATCATCTTGAAATATAAAAAAGAACTTTATTATTATTTTGTAAGTGAGTCCTTTAATTTTATAAATATCAAATAACTTATGATTATGGAGGAAACATGATCCCTTATTAAGTTCAAATTTAACCAATAGAAAAAGTTTCAAATGGGTTTATTATTTTTATCTCAAATATTTCGTAGGCTCTTTATTAATTTATTGTACTTTTTTTTATGTTATTTTAACTATATAGAAGCTACATAAGTTGGGTTTTCTTTTGTGAAAATACATTGGCACACCTTTCTTTTTATTATTGACTCCATTCTAAATTTTATTCAAATTACGTAAATCAAAATCTAAAAAAAACTATTTTTATATTATCAAAAAATTTAAATTCACCAAAATAAAACATCATTTTATTAAAGCTATAAGAAATTCACATAATTTTTGGGCCTGATCGGGCCTAGTCAGGGTTGTCCAGCTCGACTTGGCTCGTGCCTGACCAAGAGTGATAAAACGATGACGTTTTTTGAAAATTTTTTTAAATATAGATCGAGCAGGGCTAGCGCGACCAACCTTCGGCCCGAGGACATGAATATTTTATCTTAATATTTCTTTGAATATTCTCGTAAGAATTTAGATTTTAAATATTTATTTTTATAAAAATTAACTATAATAAATACATATAATAATAATAATAATAATAATAATAATAATAATAATAATAATAATTAGACATAATTATAATAAATTTGAGTAGATTGTAAT
>JANIJF010000004.1:18422063-18433904 GCA_024520955.1 Erythroxylum bequaertii | reverse complement strand
AAATAAATTTAATTAATTAAAAATATTTTATCTTTAAATTTTATCTAATATATAATTATCATCAATAATAAAATATAACTGAAAAAACTAAAAACTACAACAGAAAAACAGAAGTGGAATAAAAGCCCCTTAAGTTATGTTTAGTAGGGCGGTTAGTAATGAAATGAAATGAAATATAATATTATTCTACCATTTGAGTAGGGGTTTATAATGAAATGAAATGAAATAAGATGAAAAAGGAGGGCTTCACATTACATCTTATTTAATCTTAAATAGTAAAAATGAGTTACCTTCGACATAGGTAGTTTAAGCTATATTTGATTGGACGTAAGGTTTTTAATGGAATGAAATGATCTATAATATAATAGAATGTAAATAGATGTAATATTAAAAAATTGTTATTTAGGACAGATGGAAGAGTTTGTAATGTAATATAGTAAAATATTATTTGAAAGATGCATGTATAATAATAATGCATGACTATTCTATAATTGATAGAACAAAACAAATAATGAGGTGTATTATCTTGCTGCTTGTCATTAGGGTTTAGGGTATAATTGGTATTATAAAAAATTATTAAGGATATATTAGGTAGTACATATTTATTATTTTACATTACATCCTAAGCCCCCAAACTTAGAGATAACTCATTTTTATTGTTTAGAATGGAATATGATGTAATATATTTAATCAAATAGTTAAAATATATTTAAAATATTTATTTAAAAGATAAAATAATTTTATTAATAGTTTATTAATAAATATTATATAAGAGATTAAAATAAATTTAATTAATTTAAAATAATTTATTTTTAAATTTTATCTAATATATTACAATCATCAAAAATAAAAATATAAATAACAAAAACTAAAAACTATATAAAAAAAAAGTTCTCAAATAGTTAACATAAAGAAATTAAGTAATGATCTGTTCATTCCGAAACTGAGAAAAAGCAGGAGATAAATGAGATTAGTTGGAGTAGGATAACTAACTCAACCTCTTGTGGAACAAAGCAAGAGATAAATGAAGTTGGTTAGAGTAGGATAACCAACTCATCTTCTTCTGGAACAAAGCAAGAGATAAATGATCAGATTGGTTAGAGTGGGATAACTAACTCATCTTCTTCTGGAAAAAAGCAAGAGATAAATGAGATTAGTTAGAGTAGGATAACATAAAGTTTTCCGAGTCACATGCAGCAGATCTGAAGACCAAATCCTTAGAGCAACCCCAGTTCATGTCTGTGTTTTAGTTGGAAAGCCGTCAAAAGGTTAAAACACACACATTTGGCATGACAGTCACTGCCTTTCTTAGGTCAAAATCCCTTTGCCGCTATTCTTTTCTTGTTTCGAGTCTTTTGTCGCATTTCATGTGTTTGATACTGCCAACCACTTTCCATGCGATTCTTATGGGTCCAAACTAGATCAAATCAACGGTTCATACTTCAGACAATGAACTAAATCTGGATGCATGTTAGAGCATTTGTTTTTAGTTAAACATCTGTAAAGACAAAAGGCTTTGACTGATTATTATTAAAGTGAACGGAGGAGCAATGGACGGGGTCTGCAAACTATGTCCTACAACAATGTATTAAGACACCTCTGTTTGTTCTGATTCTCCGAGTTAAAGTAGGGGCCCTCATATCTTATGATATTCCCGTTGTCTTAAAGGAACCATGATCATTAATACTCTTTCCCAAGTAAATCCCCCTATTTGATTAACCAATTGTTCCAAGTGGATGTTTTAAATCTTAATAGCCCATCCAACCAACAGAAACAATAATTTTCTGGTTTTATCTGATGGGTGCTATTGCAGTAAAAGAGACACAATGATTGGGCCATTGCTTTGTTTCCAACTTATGATCCTTCAATTTCCTTCACAGGAGGTCCCATCTTGTTGGTGGTTACTAATTTCCTTTACAGGAGGTCCCACCTTGTTGGTGGTTGCTGTTCATATCTACCTTAAGAATGCTTGTTAATTAGAGCATTTGGATCGCTTTCCCCTAGTTTGAAAAATCGTTTTCTCAGTTACAGCTCTCTTTACGAACCTCACTTAATGAACTTGATCCAAATGATCGTCCACTATGTAACTGGACCTAGACGCTCGACTACAAGACCGCTAGCAAGCAGTAGAGGCAGCTGGAAGTCAGACCACTGCTAATTGGACCGCTATCTCTGCAGCTACTTGCAATGTATTTGTTTAGATATCATTAGTGGAGCGCAGATAGTTAATCCGAGTAAACAAGGCTTTTTTCTTGCGAAGGTCGGAAGTTGGTCAAAGGATTAATATTACCAGTTGCTCTAAGTCTTAATAACAATCATGAAATTTGGTGTGCTACAGGATACATACATAAACATGAAGCAAATGGACAAAACAAGTGTCTTTTTGGCGTACAGAAAATGTATGCACGTCTCAAACTCCGGATTGGAGATTATTTTATGTACAGGTAAACTGTTTTGAATGTAAGAATCACAAATTTTTGTTACAAGATACAACTTTATTGGAACTTGGCAAAAACATGAATTGCTTCATCCTTTTCTTTCACGCAATCAACATAATCAGTGTTACGGAAAGATACATTTACCACAGAATTTTTCTAGTAGAAATGTCGGCCCCGAATTCTTTTCTTTATAATAGGGGCAGGAGCTTCTCCATTTCCAGGGAACTCCCATTTGACAACATCTCCATCCCAAGAGGAGCTAACAAGCATGGGATAATGTGGGTGCCAACTACAATCTCTTACAGGAGACTTGTGATGTTTAAGCACTGCAACTTGGGCTCCAGTAATCTAGCCAGGACAACGACTAAGAATTAATAGAATGTTCAACTGGTAAATATAACCAAGAATTGCATACCCTAATTGATCTTTAAGGCATTAGCTGAGAAGAACAGCATTCTATTGCATTTTAATTAACTGCCAAGAGAAGGTACCATCCGTACTTGTAAGTAGAGACCAGGAGTACATGGGCAGACAAGTCATGCAGATGAAGGAAAATCAGTCGATGTCAGTTACTTACCAAGTCATATATGTAGACACAAGAATCATGAGATCCTGTGTAGATGTACCTCTGTCCGGTACTGAGATTCAAGAAATTAAAGCACACGTTAGTTGCCAAACAAAGGACAAAAATCTCCACCAGGTGAAAGAGTAGGTAATAGCTAGATTTACCAATGTTATAGCCAAATCGTGGCAGAAAGTTAAGAACTACTAGCCTATTGACAGATTCTTGGGCAAGAATTAGGTCTACAATGGCCAGACAGTAATGCAAAGTGGTAAGGAAAATATTAAGAAAAGGATGTACCTACCTATATGACGGGGAAAAGTAGCAGCGAATCAAAGTACGCAAGACTGAGTGGCCTTTATAAGTAGCCACTGATTGATCACCAGGGTGGTTTAGCTCTCTGGCCTGGGGTGGGTAGTCCATCCATCTGTAGTCCCACTCATAATTCCTGAGACCCACAGCACTTGCAAAAAGAAAGAGAATAATTAGAGCAATTCATGCAGTCTAAATGTTTCTCCCTCTTTAACACACAAAAACTCACGTGGTCAATGACAGAAAGAGAATGCTTGATTTATAATGATGCATATATGAAAGGCAACAAATTAAAATATGCATTTATGATGAAAATAGGCGAGTATGTTATCTTGCAATTCACCATTGTTTATATAATAAGACTACAATAAGCTAATGATTACAAACATAAACCTTATAATAATAGATACATAAGTTCTTAAGAGCATCATATAACTAATATATCAACATCAACAAGAGCTAGACTGAAGAGGACTTCCGGAGATGAAGTATACCAAGTAGTAGCATTAGACGTCATCTTGCGGATATCCCATAGTTTGATAGACTGATCTTTACCGTTGGAAATAAAATAACGACCATCCCCTCGACTATCAAGAAATGAAATGCCTTCTAGATGACCCATTAGAACTCCTGCAGGTTTCCCTTTGACCATAAAGCAACGCCTATCCCACACCTAAGCAACATTCAAAGTTATCCAGTATCCTTACGGAATCAGTTCCCTAAAGTTGTTTTAAAAAACAATACAAACCCTTTTTCTTTAATTAACAAATGCAATAACTTTGAGCAAGCTAGCCGCGACTGAAATAGGAATTTGAATAGGAACACTATGGACAGAGGTATTTCACGCAGAGATTGCAGCACATAAAACTATCTTACCTTACAGAGACTATCATCACTTCCAGAATATATTAAATGGCCGCTCTCGTCGGCAAAGCATACAGTGTTAACATCAGACTGCAACACAAAATACAAATTACTTTGGGACTCTGAAAATAAGATAAATACTTCGTTGATTATTGTTTGTCATGCAAAAAGAAAGAGAGGGAGAGGGAGTGGAAACCACAATGAAGCCACAAATTGATTAGGAACTTCCAACAATAGAATGATGAGAAACAAATGATCACAATGACTTGATTCCTTCCAGCTCTAGCATCCAAACTACATTTTCATCCAGAAGAATGATCTATATTCTACATAACAATCACAAGTCATAACATTATAACCATAAAATATCTATGGCCTGCACCACATTTACCTAACATGAGGATGAAATTTTTAATTAACATCCCTCCATTTGCTTGAATACCTGTATGTGCTGCCTTGGCAAATGACAAGTACAGAAAAAAGGAACCAAGATGAAAAGGACGCTGAGGAATTTCAGATATCCTCTTAGAAGTTTATTCACCTTATTCACTTTGCTTCATGTCTTAGTTAGTTATAACTGTTTATATATTGTCTGCTTGTGACAGTAAGCTACAGCCCATCCTGACAAACATACACTTTAACTCCCAGGGAAGAGACCTAGGAAACAAACCAAGAGGGGATAAATTCTTTAGTCCAAATGTTATGGGTAAGCTTCTCTATTACACTCATACAAGAGTTGGTTGAAGGATCAATGCACCGGGAATTCTAAGGAAGAACCAAGCCACCAATGACTAAATGAAGGATGACACTGGAAGGAGCTTAATGAAGTATAGGATCTCACTGTGTGTGCCAAAATTCGAAGAGAGAGCTTATTTGCTTCAAGATCATAGACATATATTGAATCGTCACTAGTTCCTGCAACAATTTCTCGACCATCAGTAGAAAATTTTACAGAGAAGACTCCAAAGGAGTAGCCCCCATCATCAGCAGCAGTAAAATCCAATTGATCGTGAATCTCCTGTGAAAGCATAGAATAAAATATAACGCAAATACTTAACTAAACATTGTTGATAATCAATAATGAACTGCTTTGTTCCATAAGGAAATCTATAGCATCTTCACATCCAAGCAACTGGAAAGAAGAAAAGTTAATCAATTCCAATCAAAGTTAGAAACAATTTTTTTGCACTAATGGTGTTAGAGAACACAGTGCTTGGTTTCCCAGCATAAACCTTGAACACTGCAGAAACGTATTTCTGGTCTAGCTTGAACTGTACCATCATCAGTTAAGAACAAAAGACATAATTCAATCATGTTTTGTTTTGATGTTTTCTTGTAAATCAGCAATAAATTGCAAAAAGTCCAAAATTTTACTGGTAGAATACCAACCAGATATAAAGATTATGTAGAAGAACCAACAAAAGACAATAAGGATACCATAATAAGTAAGCATCAGGGTACAGAAACTATTTTCTATAATGGCTGACAGTACCATTAACCAGTTACTAACTGTATTGATTATAAAGGTCAAAAGCTAATACTTACTGTAATATTTGCATGAGATTCTGTGTCTGAAGACCCAATGTACACAATATGAACAAAAGGTGACATGCTGGCATATACCTGCAATAAAATTAAACAATAATTTTATCAAAAGGATGAATGTCACTTCTTAGGCTGCTGACTTTTAAGAGATGCATATTCAAGCTGTCCCGTACAAATCATAAATAAGAACAAACATACTTAAATAAAGAATATGTCAAACAGATTTCTCAACAGTTAGAAAGCCACTGTAAAATGATCAGGTGAATAGAATAGAATTTTATCCATCAGCGAGTACGAAAGGGAAAATGATAGGTGTAAAAGGGAAGGTGTCAACAGAAAAAAGTCGTATCATTGCTTTGTAAAGTTAATAACAGTACCAATATACTGATATGTCAATTATACAGGCAGAACTTTTAAAACATGAACCATTAGTTTAATGTGATGGATCTTCTACAACTGCATATATGAGGACATTAAGTGCATTTGTTTCCATCAATTGATAGTTTGCCTCTTGCATTTGGTTCAAATATATATTGTTAATTGCGGACATCAAAGATGCGAAAATTTAATCGTCCAGATGAATGAACTCACAACAAATCGCTGATCAGGGGACAGAGATGTATCAGTCACAGTCCAACGCAAACTTTTGGTAAGAATATTTTTCTGAACCTTCCAGCCCTTCTCAACATTGTATATTCTTATGTGGCTTCCCTGTAACATTTTTCAAAGAAGGTAAGGAAAGTTAAATGCAAGTGATAGTAAGTAAGCAGTGCAACAGAAAGCAACAAATGGAAACACCTGAAAGCCAGCAACAAATAGGGAACCATCGGCAGAAAATTGTGATACGTAGGCTCGGCTGGTCATTTGGTCAATAAGCCAAGGCCCATTGGCAGGCAAATATCTGCTAAGCACATGACAACAATCAGCTGCTGAGAATCTCCCTCTACCTGAATAGTTACCTTCTCGTCCTGCCAGCATCTTCGCTGTTGAAACAGGTAACTGCAATTTACCGGGCATGTCTTGTCCCAGATGCTTATTAGGACCTGATTTCAGCTTTGTGAGCTGTGCAATTTCATGATCTAAATTATTCAATAATTTACTGGAACTTTGTCCACCACCAACTTCATTTGTACTCTTTCCACCATCACAAAGTTCAGATTCTATCTGCAGTCTGCTCATTGCATAACCCATTGCGTCTTCGGAAGGCCTGCTAAAAACAAAGTACATTTTGCTCAAAACAAATTTTCATACATGATTTTGCTAAGCCTTCATATCACATCAGTTTGGAGTGTTCCCTATTCCATGACACACCTGAAAAAGGAAAAGAATAAAAAATCATTGACAAAGAAAGACGCTGGCTAGTGAATTATTTGTTGAGGAAGAAACGACGGTAATTTACTTCCCACGACCCAATCCTCCTCCATACTGCTTCAAAGGTAAAATCATCTCACTTCTATCTAATATTCCGCATCACATCTAGTTAAAATTAACAACCATTTTCAGAGGATGATCATTTACGGCAGTTTGCACGAGAACATGTCATTTTGTTAACAATCCTCAAAGCTCTGAACCATAAACCACTTTGTATATATGTATATCCCCACCTCCACAAGCATTTAAGGGCACAAATTATAGCACAAAACTTCTGAAATTTCAATCATTATATCAGACTCACCAAGTCACACGCATGCAATGATTTCAACAGACTTTCATAGAATTAATGACAAAAGATCAAGCTTTTCTCTTTCCAACTCAGAATTAAGTCAAATTCAACAGTTCAACCAGATGTCCACAGCTTCAAAATTCAAAGTTTCTTCCAAGTGTTTCAAACAGAGTATCAAAAGCTAAGATCACCATTTTAAGAGAGAAACAAAAGAAACTTGGACGATCAAGAACGTGAATCAGTGACTGACAGACACACACCTAACAAGACTGCTGGTTGCTGGGTCGAGGCCAGCCAGTGACTCGTGCCAGTGGATAAACATCGGATTTTTTTATGATATTTCAAGATTACGGATGAACAGTACGACATGGGATCAATTCACTTGAACGGACCGCGTCTGTGTAATCTGCTATTACCACCTGTTTCAATGCCACGTGTTAAAACATATATTTTTTTAGGCCCTCCTAATTGTAGGCCCATAAAATTCAGGACTTTCACATTACGATCAGATTTAGCCCAGATTTATCAGATCAGTCCATACCCTCTCTCTTTCTTCGTCTCTCTATCTCATCTCGTCTCTTCGCAGCCAGTTCTGTAGCAGCAAGAACAAGCAGCAACTAAAAACCCACCTTAAACCCTGCAAAACGAAATGCTACCCAACGACTATTGTCAGATAAGATGAAGCGAGTGTGTAGTATCTCGGACGCTGCTCAAGCAGATATGCTCGGCAGCCTTTACAAATCGTTTTCGAAAGCTAGACTCCCCACACCACATATCTTTACCCTCACAAAATCTCCAAATCACTGGTTTGCCCGCGATCTCTGTGCCCAATCCGACGCCGGTTCACAACCCACCAGGGTTTTTTCCAACATCATCGCGCTTTTCTCCGACAGCTTCTCTCGAAGTGACGACAAATACAGTGAAGATCTCCGCAAAACGGTGTCTGGTTTGGCGGACGAGGTTGTTCAAAATGTTGGGGATTTTGATAAGGTTTTTGGGATCTTGGACGAGAAGGGAGAGCCTTTGTTTAGGAAGTATCGTGATGGGTCCGCTTTTGTTGAGCTTTTGAAGCAGTTGGGTTCATGGCCTAACCTGGCCTTAGAGGTACGGATTGGCTTTTCATTTTACGGGATTATGTCTCAGTTGTCTATGTAGGTTTGTTGATTTTTAAAATGAGTTTGTGCGCGGCTTGGCTCTTCATCTGTCTGTTGTATGTGTCCCTTTTTCTTTTCTTTTTTTTAATTTTTTATGTGAAGTGGTTCTTGAGATCATTCCTGTTGTTATGCTGAGATGCTTGAAATTGCTGGAACTTGATGCCATATGAAACCAGTAGAAAGTGTTTATGTGATTGGTTTGTTCCATGATTAGGAGGTTTCGATGTTTTAACTATTCGTGTTTGTGAAAGCAAGAAACTTCTTGTTGGCTTTGAGCCTTTCAATCTTTTTAGTGTTTTCCTAACTCTTTTTCTTCTGCCTTTTCTTAAATCTGTAAACTTATGTTATTAGCAGGTTCTCAACTGGAGAAGAAAACAAGCAGATTGTGGCTTTCCTATGACATCAGAAGAGTACTCCAAGGGAATTAAGATTGCGAGTATGATTAAGAATGTTGACCTTGCAGTAGATATATTCACTGAGGCCAGTTATAAGCGTATTAAGACAACCTCTACATATAATGCCCTCATGAGTGCTTATATGTACAATGGTCTGATCGATAAATGTCAGGATCTGTTTCATGATTTTAAGAAAGAAACAAATTGTGCTCCTTCTGTTGTAACGTATAACATTCTTATATCAGTATTTGGGCGATTGATGTTGGTAGATCACATGGAGGCAACATTCAGTGACCTAAAATCTTTGAATATCTTGCCAAACTTGGGCACATACAATAATCTAATTGCAGGATATTTGACTGCATGGATGTGGGATAGGATGGAGAAGACTTTTCAAACAATGAAAGCGGGCCCAGTCCAGCCTGACCTAAACACATACTTGCTAATGCTTCGAGGCTATGCACACTCTGGTAATCTGGAGAAGATGGAAGATACATACAACTTGGTAAAAGATCATGTCAATACAAACGAAATTCCTCTGATCAGAGCTATGGTTTGTGCATATTGTAGAAGTTCTGTTACTAATAGAGTTGAAAAGATCCAGAAATTGATAAAGCTAATTCCTGAGAATGACTATAGGCCTTGGCTCAATGTGTTGTTGATTAGGGTATATGCACAAGAAGATTGGTTGGAGGAAATGGAGAACTCGATAAATGAAGCATTTAAGCATAAAACTACTGTGACAACAATTGGTGTGATGCGGGCAATCATTTCAAGTTATTTCAGATACAATGCGGTTTGCAAGCTCGCAGATTTTGTAAAACGTGCCGAAGATGCTGGTTGGAGAATTTGTCGGTCTTTGTATCACTGTAAAATGGTCATGTATGTATCACAAAACCGCTTGGAGGAAATGGAGAATGTTCTTGGTGAAATGGAGAATTTCAACATGGATCCTAGTAAGAAAACTTTTTATATAATGTACAAAGCATATTCGACATATGGTCAAATATATAAGGCTAAGCAAGTAATGGGGTTGATGTGCAAGTACGGCTATGAGTTTCCTTGTGATGTATCTTCATCTTAAAATACATGCCGATGCAGTTGCATATCAGGCATCATCAATTCCAGAAGGCACTGGACTGATACTATGGATGGTTCATCAAAAACAGTTACATGGCATTGAGATTCCAGGTGTTTCATAGTTATGTTCTTTCGCATACTTGCTTCTTGTCTAATTATGTTGTGTATTAATCATCTATAGACTATTTTTATGCTCCTACTTTGCTGATACTTTGCTACTATAGTTATTTAGAAGAGCAGTCTCATATGTGAAACATGGCCTAAGTTGGAAGTTCCTATTTCCATGCAATTTAGTGTTCTTTATGGATCAGCTTAAAAGGCTAGAAGATCGGAAAGGGCAAATTTTCTACCCAAGCACCTAATTTGGTGTGATGGGGCCTTGGTTGTTAAGAGCATAGAATTAGATCATCCACTACTATTGCAAAGAGTATTTTAGCACTATTTGTACTTGCCTTTTCTCTTTGTAGAAGACAAATAGGAAGAAAAACATATTATAAATAGGTTCATCCTCCAATAAGGAAAACTTTTTTATGTTATTGTAGCTTTCCATCCTTACCACTATGGGGAGCTTAAGGGATAAAAGCATTCTCTAAAAAGATATGAGCCACAACTCAATAATGTTTGTTGTACGGTGTACATTCCAGTGGTTGTTTAGTTTTTCCTTTATTACAAAGTTCAGTTGAAGTTCACTTTAAGTTACCCTTTTTAGGCTAGAATTCAAAGGGTATTAGGATCAAGTTAAAGTTAGATTCCTACTTTAGGATTACGTTAACAGGATTATCCTCAAAATAATGAATGTTTCAAGTCATGAATAACGAGGGATTTGCTTTCTGGATTCTGAATAGCAGCTTTAAAGTTTGATTCTTTCTTTCTAGGAATGATTTCTTGTTCCTATTCCCAAATGATAGAGTGATTTCTAGTTGTTCCAAAATGAAAGGAATGATTTCTAGTTCCTTTCTGATATAATACGAGTGATTCCTAGTTCTGTTTCCAAACAGTAGGAGTGATTCTTAAATCTATTATTTGCTTTCCAAAATCCACAATCACCATTTTAAACAACCTTGAAATTTAAAGTCTCCATTATTGTCAATGCAAGTACCTGACTCTTGCAAGACACGTACCCGACATCTTAAGTGATATCCAAGTACGTACCCCACAAGGGTGGCATGCTAGAGCATTCATATTTTCTTATAAGGCATCATAAAGAAAGACACAATAATTAAGAATCCAAAATTTTCACATTTCATTTCATAAAAACCAAATATACATTATAGTTTTACAAAATCATCCAAATATGTACATTATCAAGACTAATTACAGAATACGCTACATACATGAGGAATTATACAAAAATTTCTAACTGGATCCTTTAGTCTCAGCCGACTGACCTTTGAGCCATTTCTTCTATCCAAAAGTACAAGAACTATGCATCTTCTAGAGTCTCTCTGTTACTAGTATCCTTTTTCGGTCCTGAAATGTCAACATTGCAACTTTGGTGAGTTTTACGAACTCAGTGAGGTAACCATCCTTGATGGTTCACTCAATTCACACAACACATCAACATATATAACCACATAATTCACATCATTTTATTTATCATCATATAGCATTGTATAGCACTTTGTTCACACTTTTCACGTTCTCATTCAAATACAAGTCAATAGTATATTTCAATCATTCAAACATGCATATTAAATGTATACGCAATGCTCATGAGACTCATTTCCAATTATTATGTTGTTGTTACCGAGTGCCTATAACTGTCCCATAGTCATTGTGGATATCGAGCTCATTGATAATTGTCCTTTATCTATTGGAAATACAGGGC
>JANIJF010000004.1:18410689-18421963 GCA_024520955.1 Erythroxylum bequaertii | reverse complement strand
TTATACATAACACATATACATATGTATGTGATTGAGTATTTATAAGATTGTGCAATTAATAATGTGTGCAATGTGTGTATTGCATAATGTTGATGTGCAGGATAAAACGTCTACATCCAGACTTTTCCGGATCATGGAAGCTAATTCTAATCTGGAGCGTACTGTGAGTTGACCTAAATTGTCTTACTTTAAATGATTATTCTGTTTAAATTATGTATTGAATGATTATGTGAATGTGATTGTACTGATTCCGGACATTGAATGTCCGAGGCGTTTGATGCATGAAATGAATATTGGAAGTACTCATTGAATGTGAATTGGACTAATTATGTGTTTTCTCAAATTAAATGTTGAATGCCGGATCAAGGTCCGATGACATATGAAAGTGAATGTGTAAAGTGAAATAAAGTGATTGATTGATTTTATGTGATTGATGCATTTCATTACATAAATGTATGACAATATAAACGCTATTGTGATCGGTGTAGCCACAGAGAAAGAGCTTAAAACTTAGAAAGTGAAAAAAAAAAACTTAAAGCTCAGAATGTGATTAAGAGCCAAAGACTCACTATGTATAATGAATCCGATATCTCAAATGGATACGAGGCAATTATCAATAAGCCCAGTATCTATAATGGATATGGGACAATTATAAGTACTCGGTCACAACAATAACAACTGAAAGTGAGTCCCATGTGTATTACATATACAAGTAATATGTGTGATTTGAATGATCGAAATGAACTGTTTGACTGCATTGAATGTAAAATGTGAAAATTGTGAATAAAATAATTTTGTGATGTTACATGATGATAAATAAAATGATGTGAAATATGTGATTGTATGTATTGATGTGTTATGTGATTAAGTGAGCCATCAAGGATGATCCATTCACTGAGTTTGCAAAATTCACCCTAAAATTGTAATATTATTTTACAGGCTCGGAGGAGTTACTCCAGTTAGGCAAATTAGAGTTTAGCCATTGCATTCAAGTAAGAGATAGAGTTCGGGATCAGTTTGCGTCTGCATTTTATATTTCTTTATTTTCGTATCAAATTGTGTATTCTACAATTATTGTACTTTGGTTATTTGAATAATTTTATTTTGTAACGACTTCCCAAATTGGAAATGGTTGTAGTTGAGATTGAACAATGAGTATAGTAACACTCATGAATGAAAATGTTTACGAATAAAATGAATCCGATTTGTTTATTGATTGTTTGCAAATGTGTGTGTTGTTTTGAAAATTTTGTTATGAGCTTTGATCGACTGACTGTTATAGCATACTACTCTCGTTGAGTATGTTTTTGAATACTACTGATATGTTCGAAGATATGCCTTATGAAAGTGAGGTGTTACTGTCAAGTCTATATAATTTTACATAGTAATCACCTGCAAATGTAAGGTGCAGTTTGTGAGAACTTGCTGCCTATACTCGGGGGTGAAGATGCATCATCGAAAATGGTTTATTAAGAAATAGAAATGATATAGAACATGACGAATTTGCCTCTGGTGTAGCACATAAAAAGATGGGGGGTTGAAAACCAGTGTAATACAAGTTTGCAATCGTTGCAGTTTCTCTTGAATCTTAGTTCTTGTTGAACCTAACTTCATGTCTATTTGCAATTATAACCTTGAAATTGTTCTTTCTCCTTGTCTGTTCTCAAAACTTTTGATATGAAGTTATAAGAATGAACATTTATCTAAATACTAGCCATCATATTTGCTATTTGCAAGGGAAAGCGTCAATTAAGCCCTGAAATTTACTCTGTTCGACTGAAGGAAATTGATGTGGTCATTTAAACAAGGTAAAATTTCAATTTTCTGAAGATGAGGGGGTTGATTGAATATCGTGGTGCAAACTTTAGGAATTTATTCTGTCAAAAAGTTGGCCCATAGATTGGTGATGGGAGGATGAGTCGTGCCTTGTTAAACAAGATAAAATTTCAGGGCGGTTTGGCTTGATTTTATTTTGGTTTTTCTGTGTCTATCAAGAGGTCATCTCTGAGTTATTCTAATTTCAATGTTGTTGCTTATTCCATTGTTGTCTACCACGCAATGCACATGGATTGTGATAGGCCCATTTCCGAATATTGACGCATTCAGTGACTGACTCAAAAGGTTTTTCTTGTGGGATTGTCCAACCAATCCCTGAAATCAAAACCATTCTTGAATCAAAATAAGATTGCTATTATGATATGACCTATTAATTCTTTTCAAATTATAAAAGAAATCAATTATTACAAAGACAAGTGAAGCTTGAAGTGACAATTACTTGTATGCCAAGTTGGTTTTTAAACAATTTACAAACCGGCCTTAACAGCTCAGCAAGTTGGCTCTGGTTTAGTTGGTATTTGGAAGTACACAAAGAAAGGTTAACCCATGCATGTGTTGAAAAGACAAATACCAAATGTGGTGTGAACGCCATTAAAGAAAGTAGGGAACAGTGTGGGTGTGGGGGTACCGGCCACACCTAATGTAAGGAAATTCACAAGATTAAATAAAAGACAGTGACAATGACAATGACTTTGAGTAATACAATATTTACAGGCATACACAACTTGGGCTTGGGACAAATTCAGACAGGACCCCATGCTAGTGCTAGTAATAGTAACAGTAATAGTAAAATGAAAGGTGAAAGACCAAAGTTTCAAATGTGAAATGCTTTTTGGGTTGGATACTACTGGCATATGCAACCTAAGCAAGCAAGTAGCAGTGTATTGTATTGTATAAGCAAAAAGACAAATTACAAGACAAAGTTCTTTGTCCTTGTCTTGTAGCTTTGCTGGTTACAATACCCACTAAGTAGAAAGTACCCTCCCCAGTCCCATCCCATAAAAACGAATCCGAATGGTTTGTTTTTCCAAGTGGTCCACCTGTAACAAAATTGATATAGCTTTTTACCCTTATACTTTTACCCTTATACTTTTACCAAACCCATTCCTGTATTTGCATATCCCAACTACAATTGGGCAACGAACAAGGAGCTGACAAGAATTATTCAGTTTTTGATCCTGATGTCTTTCCAATCATTTTTTTTCTTACATTGATGCTCTTTTGGCGGACAGGGCTTTGACTTGCTCTCTGTGATCGCGTTACATCATATCATAACGACGTCGTGTTAGAGACTTGTACCCGCCCTTTTTCTGACGGTTGATTGTTAGCAATTTTAGTATGGTCTATACGACGCCAAGTTGAGGGTCAAGGGCGTATATCATTACCGGGATACAAGCATAGAGTGGAGATGATAATGATTTAGTGGGGAATCAATTTTCTCCACTACACAAAAAGACAAAAATTAGATGAATTGGAATCAGTAATCTTTGACGAATTCAAACTATGCATGTCCTTGGAATGGAGACCATTAAAGTCAACTGTCCGACTATTGCATACACTCTTTCTAATTAAGTTGATATGCTTACCAGAGATTTGGTCGATCAAACTGCTAATGCTGATACCTTACTGCTAATGCTGATACCTTACTGCTAAAAGCATTGGTAAGGAGACAGGATCCAGGCTTGCAACGTTGCCAAAATCTTTATATAATTCTGGAACACAGGTATAACATACAAGCTCCATATCAAGATGGATGAATAAGTTCCAGTCCAGTCATATTCTGAAATTAGTGCTTATAATTCCTAACTTACTAAAAACAACTGATTAACCCAACAAAGATCACAACACCCCACTTTTTCTTCCCCCATTACTCTGTGACGGAAGCTAAACAGGGGTTGGTTACACCTCTGATGGTTCAGCCAAATTCCACGAACAAGTTCTGATCCTGGGATGCCTGGAGCTCGCCTTCTGATCAGATGGAATACTTTTATGAACCCAGAACAACATAACAAGTACTCTTCAGACCAAGAACAGCTTGAATCCAAAAACATACAGAACTCGATATCACCCTCATCAGTGACATTGTGGTAAGAAGTAAACGGTTCTACACAAATCTAGTAACTACACACCAACACTTTCAAAGGGGCAGAGAGTGGGGGAGAAAAAAAAAAGCGAAACGTGAAGCTTTTTGTTACGTATGTGGCTGCCTGTAGTTAAGAGTAAGTAGAGTATTAACAGTTAAGGATTCACGAAGCTTTTGATCTCATCCATGAGGCAATAAAAGTGATCGTTATTTGGCAAAAAGTAGAAACCTATAGTAGCTTGTTTTAGATAAAGAAGTTTCACTTCATGGCCAGCTTTCTGGAGCCCTTGTGCATAAGCCAACTGCCAGTCTTGTATGAGATCCAAACCAGCCACAACAACTAGACTTTTGGGGAATTTGAGTCCTTCCAATCTTTTGGACTTGGGGCCAAATATATTACATGCTGGATGGTCTCTGTCTTCACCTTCAGGTAGAAAAGCTCTCCAATACCAATCACGGTCTTGAACCGAGACAAAGTACTTGCCATCCAATGTTTTCTCTGCTTCTGTTCTTTTCTTACCACCAAACATTGGGTGAAGAAGCATGTTACCTAGTACCTCCACTTCTGCCTCAGCTGCTCTCACCGCGACATGGTGAGCTATATTACCTCCTGAACTATCACCAGCCAAATAGACGTGAACCTTAGAATCTTTACCACTTTGAAGCCATGTTCTGGATTTGACCCACTTCAGAGCTGCCCAACCATCATCATATGCACATGGATATCGATACTCTGGTGAGCGACGGTAATTCACAGACACCACAACAGCATTACAAAGACTAACAAGTCTGCGACAAAAGGTGTCATAAATAGCACTATTGGCAGATGAATGAGCGAAGCTTCCACCGTGAAAGAAGATAATCACAGGGACAATCTCAGTGGTGCTCAAGGGCTTCTCAAGATCCACAATCCCCCATTGAGCCTCGTTTTCAGGGGCTGGTCGGAAAACACGGTTTAGGAGACCAGAAGAACGGTCAACGTGATCAAATGAGAAAACCCCATCTACTGGAATCGTGTTGGCAGGGACTTTACGTTCAAGGAACTCTGCCAATTGACGGTTAAAGGTCCCGTCTGGTCGGCGAAGTATATTATATGCCAATTTAAAGTTGGAGATGAGGACCCACGTGTTCAGTGGAACAACCATCTGCAAGCACAAGTATTTCAGAGGATTTTCTCGAGAAAAAGGGGGATGGGGGGAAAGGAAGAGAACGAAAGGTTCATAAAGCTCTTTAGGTAAGAAGCGATCTAATTACGCTTCCACAAGATTCAGAAAATATATTAAGTTTATTTTATTCCCAGAACTCGGAATGTCAAATAAAAGCTGAAAAAAATCCATTGCCACTCAATCCATTAGGTAAGTAAAGTTGAGGACAAACACAAACAAACCGGAAACCGCTCGAATCACAGCCCCAATCGACAAGCTATGTCTACCGGAAGCACCAAATAGAAACAAGTTTAAAAGTTGATGGAAGTCAAACATGTTAACGAATAAGATCACAGAGTCATTCGTTCCAAAATAGGAAAAAAAAAGTGTAACTCCAATGTCGTAAACCAAAGTAAAAATCTAAGTCCCAACAGGTCATAACAAAAAGGCCTAGACCATGAACAGACTTCTACTAATTATGTCAATAGAAAACTGATCAAAGAAGAGAGAGGATTGCATGCGAAGATAAGAAAACAGGAGTCAGGGACAAAAGAGAATACCTTGGATTCATTAAGGTTGACCTCATTGCCACCAGCCATGAAGATGAATTCTTCACCCAAAACGAAAAAACTGGCCTATACACTACTCAGAAAACAAACAAATTGGCCCTTAAAGAAGGAATGAACGCGTGCCCTCGTACTCAGACCATCTCACAACCTCATTTTTCTCGACCCCAGAACACCCAACTCAAGGCCCAACAACACCGGCACAGAAAAGCAAGCAAGCTTGACAGCTACGTAAAGGAACAGTTTTGATCAATCCTGCCCTTACAATATGTGATTCCTATTCAGTACGTGAGAGGTGAAGGAGTAGGCAAATAAAAGGAGACGAGGAACAGTGAGGAATCAAAAGACAGTTATAGGGGATTGTTTGAGAAGAGAAAGAAAGTACGTAGAGAGAAATAGAATTTGAAGAGGGTAAATGGTAAGTGAGGAAGAGGGAGAGGGACAGAGCGTAGAGTCAAAAGAAGGAAGGAACGACGGAGATGGACGGAGAGGACAAAAGCAGGCGGCCAAAATTAAGGGGTTCTTGTGGGTCCTACCTACTCCCTCTTTTTCTGTCTTCTTTCTCACGTAGACACTACATCCATACCAATACTAACTGCCTCTTTGTAAATTGTAACCAAGTCACTTCTCACCAGCCTCTCTTCTATTTTTCCTTTATTTATTTGAAATTATCTTTATCTTTTAAATTTTCATAAAATATATCTGAAGTTATGAAATAATGGAATTTAAGCCTAACAATAATAATATAACTTGTTTGTTGCATGGATAATAATTAACTCTTGGAGTATGCAACAATTTCTTCTCTCTTTTTTTTTTTTGGTGTGAAATGATGCAACAATTTCTTAATTGTTAAAGAAGTCCTAGATAGCCAATTTCCAAGTTTGGCAATGGCTGTACGCATGAGAAATTAAAAGCTAAACGTGAAGGAAAAAGAAATAAGGGAAGCAGGCAGTAGCAGACAAAGACTTCGCTGCGTGCGGCCGACGCCAAGGCACGTGGCGACAAAGGGTTCCGTCTCGACTCTTTTTGCCTAACCCCACCATCCCTCTTCCTTAAAGTACCCCTGTCTCCTTCCCATAACCACGACATCGCCACTGAGGAAGACACGTTTTTTGTCCTCTAGGGGAAAGCGCGTGACGGCATGTCTTTTGTCAGGGCCTGAGGTGTCGTTTTTCGCCTTTCACAAATTAATTTTTCTAGGGTCATCGAATGTGGGTTTTGGATTTTGTCGTATTCTATGGCTATGTCCTGTACATCTCATCATCAATTTGACACTTGTCTTCAGCAGAGAGCTCTGCCTGTTATGCTGCCCCCAACTTCCCCAAGACATTTCCCCTCAAAAGTCTTGTTCTTAATACCAGCTGATACGATGATCGAAGCCCTCGTCGTGGGGCCCCCTCGAAAACTCCCCGTGATGGGAATTACTGACTCTGTTTTTGACACGTGGTCCTTTGACCTCGATTTTTGGGAGTGATTGATAGATTTTTGCTTCGAATGTGGGACCTTAAGTAGCAAAGAACAGGTGCTCCAATCCCCTTCTCGTGGATCTCTGGCCGTTGGTTTTGATTTGTTAGAATGATCGAAACCAACGATGTTTTATAATTTAATTCTATATCAGACAAACCGAGAAGGTACTTGAAGTGAACAGAGACCGTAGGATGCGGTTCCTTGGTGGGATGCTCGCAATTGATAGGGTAATCCTAAGATTGTTTTCTTTGTCAAAGTGTCACTCCTCGCTCCACGTCACTACTCCATTTTCATGCGACTCATGTCTGCACGTATTTGTATATTTGTAGACCTAATGTTGGCCGTTGGACTTGGTCAGGGACACTTTCTTACCATCACAGAAAATTGGATTTATACATAATCTATCTCATTCTTTTTGTAATAAACATAACCATACCCTTAATTTCTAGATTGAAATACAAATTCGACACCCCTATCAAGTCGTTTGTTTGATTGGTCTTATAATTAAGACCTTCCTTCTAATTTTATATCATTTCACATTTATAAGGTAACCATACTCCATTAAGTGGGACATTGGATGACTCTATCTATTTTCGTGTGCTATTCTGTGCTTCTCTCAAACCATTGATCTATTATAATTAAGAATTTCTTTTCAATTTTATATCATTTCACATTTATAAAGTAATCATAGGCCATCAAATGAGGCACATAGTGGTTGTGCCCGTTTTCGTATCCCACCCTGTACCTTTGTCCATCCATCTATTTATTAAAGATGGATGGATAGAGAGGAGTACAAGTGGCACACGAAAACAGACACAAGTGAATTGATCGCTATCAAGTATAGCAAATTGATTTAAGATATAAAATATTAATATTTTTAATTTTCATTAATTTGTTATAATTTTATAAAAATATTATTCTTTATGAAATTTTAGAATCACTCCCTCTATTAAGTTTTACTTACAATTTTTGTTAGCTTAGATAACTATACCAGAGGTAATGATTAGAGATTAGTAAATCACATAAACAGTATATATTGAATGAATTAATTGATTATAATTATATTATTATTTATACAATAATATATACGTAAGATGTAATATTAATTTATTTTCATAAAATTGAAACATTTATATTTATAATTTTTAATATGATAATAATTTTATTAATTTTTAAAACATCGTCGTTTCGTTAATCCTCATTACTTATATTATTTTTGGTTGATGTGTATTAATAATTAAGATTACTTAAACACGTGACAAACCATGCCATCAAATATAGCAGAAATATTAATATCAGGATGGAATTAAAAAAGTTGAAAATTTAAATATTTAATCATTACTTTTTAAAGATTAGACATAATTATAAAATTGAGAAGGAGATGAAGGTGTTTTTTTAATTAAGCATAAAATATAAGACCACAAAATTTTCAAAGTACATAAATTTTCACTAAATGTAATAAAAGCACGTGTTAAATTTGACATCTTTTAATTTACCGACTTCCTAAACTGTCACCTCCCACTAATTACCGCGAGTTAAAAAAAATGTCCGTACAATTTGAAAGTGGAAACAGACAACGCAAGTACGTTTGCTTATATAAGAATGACGTAAGTCTAAGTATCACCGACTTGATCAAAATAATTAAATTCTTCAAAACGTCTAATTAGTTGGTTTCGGCGGTAAAAGTAAATCACGAGGTAAAAGTAAATCACGAGGGTGTGAGTATGCACTCAGAAACTTCACCCTTTTGCTTTTATTTCCCCTATAAAAATAAAATAGACAAACAGTGGTATTTTGGTATTGGTGGTTTAAAGTGTTTGGGAAGTATATTTTGTCGTATACGAAGTTTGGTGGCCATGCATGTGCCACACACACACTCTCCATACCAAACATATTTGCCGTGTCGTTCTACCCTTTCTGCTTTTTTTTTGTGGTTTTGTGCCAATTTTTGTATCTTTCGCCAGTAGCTTTCCTAAATTAACGTGCGGCCCACAATGGGGCGTTCTTGTCCTCTTGCGCGTTAGGTCAACAACTAGGAGCAGCTTTCGGCTTCTTGTGCCGATTGCGCCAATCCCACCAAGTGGAAAGACTTATCAGTTATTGCCATTTATCTTTTTTTCTAATCGTATTTGGACCAGACATCTAACCCCCAAAAAAGCATTCCATGTTCCTACTTATCTCCATTGCTTTCACTTTGTTTAGGTTTTGGTCTTTCTTTTCTCCAGGACATCACTTTGATCCTATCCTATCCTTGCGAGGACAACGTTTTGGATCTCTATTTTTATTTGTCTATCCCGAATATTTGTCAGTATGACTGTGTTACTAGATGCTAGGGGAATTCGATTTTGTCATCAGGAATAAGCAGACAAGGCCATACTCGGTGATTTTGTCAATGAAAGCGAGATTTAATTTCCATGCACGTAAATGGGTTAGTCTCTAATTTTGACATTAACAAAATGGAAACTTGTTATGTATAATTTCAAAGAGACTACATGATTGAGTTTGAGCATGCGTTTCATGAGGAGACAAATTTAAACACCTTTGGTTGTTTGCTTTTTTATACACAAAAGGACATATACATCTCACGTGTATTGTAAATGTCTTATTTAAAAAATATATATTTATGAACTAAAATAAAATATAATCTCAACTTTAAACTTTCATTTCATTAATAATATCCTCAAATATGTATAAAGGTGAAGACTATAATAGTTATTGCAAAGTGCAAAACAATGTTTGTGATACATTTTCTTGTGATTTTAATTATTTTTAACAATTTTTATTATTTTAAAACCATTATTTAGTATTAGGAATTTAAAAAAAACTTTTAATTTTTCAAATTAATTTAACCTAAAGTATTATTAAGTTCAGTTTAAAACAGCTATATAAATTTTATCATATACGCAATAATTAATTATATAATATTTATTAAAATAATTTAATTAACATTTAACAACAAATACCTTTCAAAATTTATAATTGATGTAGACCGGAATTGGAGTAGGTTTATTGAGTCAATCTTTAAGTATGCAAGTTTGAAAAAATAACTATTCAAAATACTGAGTGTGTTTCAAGTCAAGACAATTTGATACTTAAGTGTACGTAATCTTAATTGAATTTAATGTTGTGGTTATGAAAACTTACCTTGGAGTGTCCCCATTTTATCAACAAACTCATAAGAAAACTTATATAGTTGGACTCCACGTATATATATATCCTACGAGAGTTTGGATCTAACTTTTATAAGGGAACTTAGTTGGTCTATGATTAGGACTCCACCTCCTCGTGTGGATGAATCTTATCTTAAACATACCCTTTTCAGATTATTGAACCTCATATATGACCTAAAATGTACATGCCTAAGAAAAGCTAATGAGGTCGTATTGAATTGAATAAAACAAAATCACTATACTGATCAGGGGTGTATCATTTTCATCCTATATTCTTTTCAAGATTGAAACTTTTAGTAATCATGTTTGCCAAGACATATTCTTAATTAGGTCTCTCGGAGATTATCTTATAATCATCTATTATATTTTCATATGTCTGAAATATATAGGTTGAGATAATCTAAAATTGTCTATTGAATAAATACCAATAAATAACTCTACACATACCTAATAGGGACAAGTACTGTATAAGAGAAATATCAACTTTTGGATATACAATTTAGGTGTTCTTACGTATGTCTATGTGAGACATGTTGATGATTTGATAGAAATTGTCCTATAAAATAATTTTCTAGAATATTTATTTTGGAATACAAATGTCCACCTATAAAGAGATGCTTCCAAATCTCACATGGATATAAATTAATTGTCACTAAATCTCAACTATTTATTCATGTTAACTCCGACCATCTATCCCTTATAAGGCACATGATGATAAGGATGACGGTTAACTTTTATTGTTTTTGAAAATTTTGTATACTTTCTTAAGAGAGAAAGTACATTGCTTTACGCTGCGTATGGTTGTTGTCTTTGTTGGTGAAGACAGATAATAAAACACAAACATTCTGTATCTCAAAGTGTTTGGTTGCTGACCCAACTTGTTTTTGTTTTGACTCCAGATCACATAAACATAAACTTTTTGTTCTTTCCAAAACTATGGGACAAGATTTCTTATCCCTGTTACAGAAACAAAAACACAAAAGCAATTTTCAGAAATGCCCCTCCCA
>JANIJF010000004.1:18400411-18410589 GCA_024520955.1 Erythroxylum bequaertii | reverse complement strand
TTTTTATTAAGCTATTTTTATAATTTTATATGATTAAAAAAATTCTTACCCGTTTCAATTTTTATTAAATGCACTGGACATTTTTACTGCGTATTTGCGCAGAGATAACATGCTAATCCCTTATAAAGAGAGACATTTTGACCACCAACAAGGAGACGGACCATTACTCGATCTGGATCATTGATTTAAGCCAATCTTCATCATCCATTCTTCTATATAATGCAAATGATGTGGAAGTGGTTCATCTTATCATTTTTTTGAAAATTGGTGCTTTCTTGAGACAAAAACCATCCTTGTCTTTTATTTATATTTGCTTTTCGGTACAGGTTTAGCCTTAAGGCGTTTTGATGAACCTGTCATATTTCTAAAGGTAAGATTACATCCCTTTATCTTTGTCTTAAATTTTAAAGAATAGGAGGGGTGCTAGGACTAGTTCTTAGAGTGGAGCTAGTGGCTCTAACGGATATAGTGATATAGGAACAATAACGTCTAATCATAAGAACAACAATCAGGTATCTTGTAAGTCTACTAAGACACTATCTCCTTCTCATAGCAATTAGAATTTCCTTCATTAAATCTAATAAACCTGGATCAATCAGGTATAATAAAAGGCTTAATCTTTGAAATTCTTCACTAGACTTTCCACTTCGGAATGAAAAGATGAGGGAGAAGTTTCACGTCCCTAAAGAAATCTCACACATGTATCAGGCGATAATGAGTGTACATGTTACCCTAGGTCTAGTACAATGGGGTTCTATTACAATTCTTTCAAGTGTGAATTTCAACTGCCTCTCCATCCTACAATCCATCAAGTACTTAATATACTACATAATTAAGTCCTAACCAATTGCATTCGTATGCATGAAACTTGATGGTTGGATTCAACATCGCCTCTCACATTAGGGAAGTGCCCCTTATCTTAGAATTATTCAAATTTATGCACCAATGCTAACCTATTGGGACATATAGCAGATGGTATAGTTTGAGCGTGAGGAATGAGTGTGGATTGCTAACTATGTTTAAAGGATTGCACGATTTAAAATAAAGTTCGATCTTCTTATCGAACAAGACATGCATACGATTCTTTAAGATGTCTAGAGGTGAATAAATGAGAGATTTTTTTAGTGGGATAGGAACAACACAATCTTAATGTTCATATCCTAGAAATCATTTAATCTAAGTACCGGAAACAACCTCTCTATTATGTAGAGATAAGGCTGCGTACTATCAGACCTCTTTAGACTCCACTTTATTACAAAATTTCAGACTGGGTGTGATGATGACCTTATTCTATCTCAAAAGAGTCTTTTTATGATGGTAGTCTAATTCAATCAAGGTTTTCCTATAAAGAAGAGCATCCTCATTGGTTTATTTCTTTTTTCTTTATCTCATTGTATTTTTAAATATTATACTGATATCCATATTCTTTATATGACAAGAATGAATACTAACTAGATGTTTATAAGGATTAAGGTGACCAATAAGAAAAGGCCTACTTGTTAACGTCTGTTTTTTTTAATAAAAAAATCCATTGCTTTAAGTAGTTGGTTGGTTTCTATAGATAGGTTATGATTGATAAACTCGTTGCATTCGGTTGGTGCGACGACTCAAAGCTTATGCATGCACCTGTTTAATAACTTTTGGGCAAAGGACCATATTCTATTGTAACCCTCATTTTATCTCTTCCCACAAACGGCTAGACGATTCTTCAATTGACTTTGTAGAGGCTAAAGGGTGTACAAATGAACATTGGTGTGATGTTTTTTTATTCTTTTGTCTTGGTCCTTAAATTTAGTTGATTAGGTTGTGTGTGTAAAGAAAGCAGCAAAGAGAAACGTGGAATGTTGCTGGCTGGTCAGAATATATCAACCCAACTTGGTACAATGCATATATATGTTAGGTCCTTAATTGATTAGGTTCTTTATTTGACTAATCCAAAGTATGACATGCATCATCACATTTACATCTTTACAATCATCCTGTGTTTTCTAATATTCGGTGCATAAAAAGCATCGATAAGGGTTTTAACCGTTAGGTATACGACCAAATATGGAATCATGTCTTGTTGAAGCCAATTCCTATTATGCTTTGGTCGGTTCTACCATGGAGGAGGAGCTAGGGGATTAAAAAATTTTGTGGGTCGGCCATTAACGTTACTTGTGTCCTGTAAGGGGTGATAGAGAAGAGAGATTCAGATTTTGATTCCTTTTCAGGGTCGAGTTAATGAACCTTTCAGTGGTTAGTGAGAAAAGGGCAGGTTTCTTGGTATATTAAGTCACTTCTTTAGTGCAACTTGGGCATTTTTTTATTACTAAACTTATTTTCCTTACTCAATTTAACACGACACTACACTACACTACACGTTTTAAACTGTAAATGAAAGCAATCATCCTTCTATCTAAAGCAAAATAGGTAGCTAGAATTGTTATAGTCTGAGTGATTTCAGTAATCTAACTTTAATTCTTTCATATAGGACAAGAATTGATCTTTTTCTGCATTAAGGCTAAACATTTAAAAGGCTTTAAGGCAAAGCAAGATGGCTGTTAACTATCTCATACAGGTCAGAAAGAAATATCAATTGTTGACAACAAACAAGGCCTGTTGTAAAGCAATATCTGAAACCGTATTGAATTGCGGTAGGCAATAAAGTAATTATCATTTCCTTCAAAGTCAATCATGTTATATGCTTCCCATTAACTCAATTTAGTTAGGGGACCATGTCCATGTGTTAGTTAACCATAATGGAATCATTTAGGCATCAGTCAAGAGATGAACCCAGATTAATAAATCCAAACCCAGATTAAAGTAGTTGCATAATTACATGAGCCCAATGAGAACACAACGGTCGTTCCAGGATAAATTTTATAATGAGAATGGCACAGACAGATCAATCTAAAATAGAAATCATTATCTAAGAAAATGGGTAATGGGATCGAGTCAGAATGCATGTTATCCATTAAATAGAATAGAGAAAAAGGGTAATTGATAATCACATATTTAAAAGACAATTAATGGGTGATTGACAACGGTGAATGATGACAGCATTGCAAGTATGCAGAATATAAAAATTGGAGGGTTCCCTTAATGAGAACAATATCAGGTTTGATGTTCAGAATGTGTCTTCCTGTTTCAATGATCACTGGAGAATCTTTTTTTCTGAAACTTTAGAAGATATATTATATATATTTTCCAGGAACCTGACTTTTTGGTTATTGCAGATGGGCGGAGACAGAAGCATACTGGGCAAGGTTGAGTTGAACATTTTCAATTGGTTCTTCTGTTAGGAAGTTTGAGGTGACTGTGTTAGTGTTCGGTGTTTAAGAATCGTTAAAGATTCTACGGAAGGGTAGTCGAACAAAGCAAAACAAGGAGGCATTCCAAAGTAATTAACCAACTTTTTAATATTGCAGTAAAAACAAAAATGGAAGTCTTCTTTTTTTTTTTTTTTTGTCATCATATCTGTTTATTTAAGTATGTTGTTAATCCATCTCATTAACTAAGGTGAATATTGAATGGAAACTCTTTTGAAAAGCATATGTAAATATTATATTTAAATAATCTAAGGGGTGTGGTTGAGTAGACAAGACTCATTCATTCTTAACTAAAGGTCAAGGATTTGATCCTTAGCTTTGGGTATGAAGCAACTTTAAATTCTAGGATCAGCCACACGAGAGGATTGGTCACTGGGTTCGCCGGTAGACACCCGGAGTCCATACCTAAAAAAAATTATATTTAAGTTATATTAAAATTTAAAAAAGCACAATATTACTCAACATTTATAAATGACTTATAGTTACATATAATTAACATCCAATAACAATCTGAATTGAATGGATTAGATTTTCTAGAGCTTATCATAAATAAAATTTAATATTTATTTATCTATTCATATTTTAATACTATTATTTTGTATATGTTATTTTGAAGACTTTTATTTTATTTTAAATAAAATATATAATCGTTAGAAAATATTTAAAAATAAAGTGTAAGATACTAGATTAAAATTATAAATTTTGATAATGGTGAAAATAAAGGACTATTTCATAGACTAGTGGGAAGGTACCTAATATTAGATTTAATTAGGGTAAAAGATAAATGGTTCTCATTAATTTCACTAAATTAACAAAGTTCACTAAATCAATAAATTAAAATTTTGGTGAAAGCCCATATTTTGTATGAAATTTAATACCATTCTCTTTTGTTAACTTTTGTTGTTAAATTTAAATTTGATTTACGTCATATTTTTGGGATAAGTGTTATTAGATGTATTGAAAATTGGCCAATTATACAGCTAGAATATGCCCAATAGATCAATTTATTGATCCACCATTAGGCTTAGCAAAACTTGTCCCGTCTGACCTAACTCAAAATCAATGTGTCCAGTCGAAGTTGATTAGGCTTTGGCCCAAGCTCGAACCTTTTATTTTCAAAATTTTAGACTTCAATTCAAACTCAAGCTTGGACTCGGACTACCTCATTAAGCCTAGTCTGAAGTCTAAAACTCTGAAATGAAATGACTCATTTTAAGTAAAATAGCATTGCATATTTCTAAATATGATAGGGTTATTATATTACTCTCGGTGATTACATGTTTTCAAGTAATCTGGAATGAGAGGAATAGTAGAAAGTTTAAAGACAAATCTCCTTCGATGATATCTCTTATAGAACTCACTACTGCCATCATAAAAGAGCAACTGATCATCAATCAGTTAAACCTACATTGTAGCAGAAGAATGGCCCTTGTATGGAGAATATAGCACTAGCCCTATCAAATCTGTCCTAAGTACTAGTTACTCAGTTGACAATGGAGAAATGAAATCCAATCAAAGTTCACAACAGTTCCCATGTTTTATACAAGAATACTATTCATTACAGTATCCAAGGAACTAAATGAGGTTGTTCAATTCTGGACTCACTTGGAATTACTAAAATCTTCTCCTTTCTGGGTTGGCCATTGCTTGAAGATCCATGCTATTCATCCATATCCCTGTTATCAATAGATAAATGTTAAATCAGTGGAGATTTCAAGAAAAAAGAAAGGAAACTTTAAAAAATCTTCGAACTGTGTACCTTTTTTAGTGGATTAGATCTCCTCTCCGTTCTCCCACTCTGGCTTGCCTCCGAAGTCCTTTTAGAAAATCAAATCATGATAAGTTGAAATCAGATTAGCCATACCCTAAACGATCATAGAGTTCGGATGTTGAGTTTGTTACCTGTGTTGATCTCCTTGTCTGAATTTGAGAATTGCTACGTAGACTCAAGAAAGGATATAAAGAATGGAATCACAACTGACCTGAATACTATTACCTAAGTCGAGATCTTCCTCACCGGCTTGTCTTCGAAGAACTGAGCCCTCAAAGAGTCTCCTCCCTCCTTCGAAAATAAAGCAAGAACTTAGCGAAACACAAAATGCGCTAATCACAAAAGCTTTCTGAGGTGGAGTTTGCTACCTGAGATGAGTCCTTATTTAAGCGAAGAACCTAGTATGAGATGATCCGTGGAGCCACCGCAAGCATCGCAATCAGAGCGTCGTCTTCATCCTCCCAAATTGGGTAATGGTCGAAGATTCGAGAAAGATGAAGATCGTTTTATCCTCAATGTTAAACGACTTAGCCTTTAATTTGTTATGAACGGCACCGTTTTCTGCTTAACTTAGATATACTCAGTGAACAAGTAGGTCTATCTCACGTGGGAGAGACCCTCTCTCCAGATGTAAACTTCTCTATTATTTAATGAATTTTTCAATTTCTAAAAAAAACATTGTTTTTAGCTTTTAAGAATTTTAAAAATATAAATTAAATCGAGTTTGACTTGGGTTCGATAGGATTTCGAGCCACCGAACATGCTTGAAGACAGATTTTCGGGGCCGAGCATTTTGCTAAGCCTATTCATCATATGTATATAATAATACTTAATATATTAATAATTAAAGTAATTGATATTTTATTATTTGTAGTTATTACATAATAACTAATAAATTATATATTTAATAAAAAATTAATTATTATTATCTAATAATACTATCAATGATATTAATAATGATCAATATCTTTATATATTTTTTAATAATATGATAAAAAACATTACTATCTTAACGAAACTCGATTCAGCTCAATTCATATACAAGTTTAGGTAAAAAGTTTGAGGGGATATTTATTTCTGATATCTGTAAGAATTTATAAATGAAAAATAAATCTTACAAGTTGATAGTATTAAATCCGTATTATTTATAATAAATGTCTCTCAGATCTTAGACAACTAAAGATCAGAATTTACTCTTGAATTTGCGTTAAGGAGATGGCCGGTTGTTTGAAATAAAGTCGTATTCAAATAATAATATTATAACACAAAAAATAATTTAGTAATTTCACATTTGTCATTTCTTCTCCATTCTCATCTACATATTCATTACATCATTTTGTTAAAGAATTAAGTTCTTTTATTCTCAATTTATTTATTCAAATATTGTCTTTTTTTGTTTTAAGAAAAGCTCCCACAACTTGCCAAGTCTCAAAAATGATTTTAAGTTGCCAATAGTCACATCACGTTTTATACCATTTGGAATCGGATTCATACCATATATTCAATCTAAAGGTATATATGTGAGCAAAGCAACAAAGCTTCCAGTGGGCTTTTTTCCATACACAAAGCGTAATTTCTTTATTACAAAATGATTGAAGTTGTTTCACCAAAGTTGCGTACACATATTTATAGTTTAAACGGTGTAGAGCACTTCCATCTAATAAATTAAATCACACAAAGGAATACAATATCTTATGATTTGAGAACTAATTATATATGGCTTGTTATCATTTAATAGTATGTGCATTTATTAATATTACATGCCAATTTGACTAAGATTTTTTCTTAATAACATGCCATTACATTTTTGGAAAGATACAAAATCTTGACACTAACTTGATTTCATGCTTAATTGAGTGTAATTACCAGCTAAGCTTGTTTTTTTAAAAACTTTTTATATAGTATATATAATACTTTACCAAATCGATAACTTTTCTGTATCTTTTATACATATTCCACATTTCATAATGAATTGGTATACAAGTTTGGTTTAGACCATTTGGTAAGACTCACTAAAGATTTCAAGTTGGAATATACAGAATTTACTAGCAGTTGCATTATGCCTTAGCCATTTATTTTCATACCATACATGTTAATAATTTGGTATGAACTTGAATAGTTTCCTCTAAATAAGGGTATTATGATGATCCTTACTATTACAAAAATTTTCGTAGACATCAAATTATACCAAAGTCGTGCTTATTCCTTTGCATGATAATCTCACTTAAGTCTGCATAAGTAAAACTTAGCCTTCCCACATGATTGACCAACAAAACCTTATTTTTAAATGCCCCACGACTCTTGAAGTACGACTCTCAAACTGTTTAACTCTCACACTCGAGTAAAAATACTACAAACGTATTAAATAATCATAGGCAATAATAAACACACAAAAGTTATGGTAAAAACCACATTTTATTACTTCCCCAAGTGTACAAAGAAATGCTCTCTCTCAATGTGTTTCCTTCCCCTCTATCTCTCCTCTCAAGAGCAAGGTTCAAATAAGCTATTTATAGGCAACTCTAGCTTTACAATTCAAAATCTTAATTGAAATGAACTAGCTAGATCACCTATATCCTTATTAGATTACATTACACTAACCAATTGGATGACATTCTCATCTAAATAGGTCTCTATATGATAGGATTTATGTACATCACAACTAACAAGATAAGAGTTTGCTTTAATTAGGAATGATACATTCATACCTATGAAGAACTCTACTATCTTCAGATGATCCTACCACATTATCTTTATCTTTTAGAGTTGATGTGTATCTACTATAATCTTATCCGTCACATCATCCAAGATCTCCCCTTGATCTTTATCCATTGATGATAAGTCATTTAAGCCCAAAGCCTTTCATAGCATATTGGTCCGGTCCAATGCTTACTTGTGTCTAGTTCATTAGTTATAGTCCGTCTATTTGAGCACACATTAAGTCTTTACAGCTCTCACATGTCTCCTTCATACGTGTGATCTAACTAACCTTCAACTTAAGGTTTATCTCAAGTTATCTTTTGATCTCATATTCAAATCTTGCATCTCGACAAAGATTTTTGCCAATGTGCGCCAACGCTTGACAATGTCCATTATCATTATAAAAAGACTAGTGTCCTATTTTTGGAGAACTAATTATATATTTTTCATTAAATAGTATATGCATTTATTAATATTACATGCCAATTGGATTAAGATTTTTTTAGTAATATGTCATTATATGGTTGGAAACTTTCATGTTAAACGAGTGCATTTACTACCTAATCTTATCTTTTAAACTTCTTATATAGTATTTATAATACTTATACCAAATGAATAACTTTTATCACGTATCTTTTATACAATTTCAAATGTCACAATAAATAAGTATGAAAGTTTAAGGCTTTTCTTATGGTTGCAAATTGGAATTGCATCTTGAATCGAGTAATGATAAAGGATCAGCTACTATTTTTGATAACCTTAAATTATAACCCGTCATGACAAACAACACTATTATTAACTAGACACTAAAAAAACTAATAAAAGATAAACAAAATGATTGTGTATCATTTAAAATCACTAAGTTAGACGTTTACATAGACACCTTCTCTATGTTAGATTTTTAAATGACATTACACAACCTCTTGAAGCCCTTAACGAGGATGAAATTGTCTTCTTTTAACACCTCGTCCGCTTAAGTTGTGGCTCAAGACTCCATGTATATAGTGGATCGTTAAGTGTCAAAGAACTATAACTTGGATCTGCTCACGTCACATTCCTTGTCGTCACTTATGGTTTTCCAAAACTACCAAGATGGCATCCCGTATGGAAAATCTATCCACAAGGTCAAGTATTCTTGTGTCCCCACAAATTTTAGATTATATAAGTCCATAGTGACGAAGAAGTCTGAATAACTCATTTAGATAATCTCCCTGCCAAATAATTGAAATTGGATGGTGTTTGGTCTATCCCAGTCATGCCTCCCCTTCTTCGCAAAGAATGTGGAAAGAACCTTAAGTGTCAACTCCTAGTAAAAGAGCTCCACGATCTCGAAAAATATGTGTCAAACACCTACGTTGATCAAATCCCTTATTCATTGCACTAACCCCACCTGCTCCAACGCCTCCTGGTCTATGTTGCATCCTATGACAAATGTATTATCCCTCAGTAATTGATATTGCTCTTTATGTGTTGCAACATAACACAACAATATTAGAGGTCATGGGTGGGTGAACTGAGCGAGCCCCTCTCGAGTCTCTTGATGACCCCGCTCCTTGCTATCACTTATATGGTGCTTCCTTTTCACATCATGGTCTCGTCATTGTGTCTGAAACTTTAGAGAAGTGTGAGAAATTTGCAGATAGATTACAAAAAGGCCCTTTTTCCTACATTTAAAATTTATTATGCTTACTAATTTATTCAACATAAAAAGAACTACTAAAAAATTAAACTCATAAAATTACGTACAAATAATCTAAAACAACTAAATAAATAAAATAAACATTAAATAATTAGGAACATTAAATAAAAAACTAATAAATCAAAAATTAAAATTATTGTAATTAACAATTGAAACTAACATAATTATTTAATTATAAAATTATGCCTAAATTTGAAATATAAAAACCCTAATTTAGCAATTACACAAATTTAACAAAATTAACCATCCATTTCATGCAAAAATCAAAATTGACATGCAATTAAACACAAACCCAACTTTAACTAACCATAAAACAACTAATTAAACCTAATTTTACGCAAAAATATCACAATTTAACAATTAGTGAGCAATAATGACCCAATTTCACAATTCAAGTTGAAATTTCACTCAATTCATATACGATTCATCAAATTGAATCATTAAATCCAATGGGTTATGATAATATTCAACTATTAAACCACAATTAATCATAAAATCACACAAATTCTCACAAAATCCTAAATTTGGCATTTTTGGGCAAAAAATCCTTAAATATATGCGAAACACCCAATTAATCATGCATAAAAAGTGAAAACAACAAGAAAACTTTCTTGTATGTCGCTAATTTGCAAGAAAAATGTGAAAATTAGGATACGAAATTTAAAGGGCGATGATGGAGAGTGATAGAGAAAAGATC
>JANIJF010000004.1:18352456-18369074 GCA_024520955.1 Erythroxylum bequaertii | reverse complement strand
ATTATGTACAGCCTGGTGGTGCGTGAGTTGGGTAGTATGTGCGTGGCTGGTGTGACTCTGAGAGGAATATGGCCTGTCGACATAAATCTTATTTATCATTTTATATTTTATCGTAAATTTTTAAATTGGAAGTAACTTATTTTTAATGTCCATGATAAAATGCGGCGTAATGTGAAATCTTTTTTTTTTTACCCTATTCAGTTCCATTTCAATGTAAACCTTCTTCCTAAAAAATAGAATAACGCAATGTTACATTTCATTTTATTAATAATCACCGGATCAAACATAGCCTAACCGATTCATTAACAGGCCAGTGTCATGGGAAAAAAAACCCGCTGTTTTCTTAAAAAAACCGGTTAAGTAATGAAAACCTGTTAGTCAAACATGTGGGACCCACGAGCAGAGGGGCATGCATAGTTGCGAGACCCACGAGCAGCAATTTATTGCACACGGTTTTAATATTTAGGAAAATTGAGATTTTTATGGGTCTTTTAAATTTTGAATGATTTTTTTCTTTTAAGTTCTTTGGACAATTTTATTAATAAATTATATTTCTTAAATTTTGTATTCTTTATTTATCTGTTTATATTTTAATCAAAAATTTTGTTTTAAATAATTATTATTAAAAAATGAATTACTAATTTTATCCTTAAAAATTACTAAATTTATTTAATCACATTAATAAATTATATCTATCAAAATTTAGGTTTTTTATTTATTTCCTTATACTTTAATTGAATTTTTTAAATTATTATTGTTAGAAACTAATTACTATTTTTATAATGAATTTGTTTAATAAATTAAATTGTTAATTAGTAGACATAAGTAATTTTTCGTAAGATCATTTAAGAATATGTTAACTGAAGAAAGTATGTTTAAATGACTTTCTTTAAATTTTATTAAGTCTTTAAATAAATGATAATATATATTCTTATAATTTTTTCTTCTTATTTATTATATACCGGTTTTATAATGGTTTAATATCAGCTGAATTTTAAACCTTAAACTTTTTCAGAATTAATAAAAATCAAATCAAAATAGTTTTTTTAATTGTTTTGGTTAATAAAAAGTTATAATAAAAAAATTAAACCAATTTGACTAATTCAATTGTAAAAATTTTGAACGGTTAACTTTTCAGTTTGATTTTTTTTAATAACCTTTGTTGTTAAAATCGATCAATTTATTAATTAATTAGTTAATTTTTATAAACTAAAATTAATTAATTAGTTTTCATTTAACATTCTCTCTTTTCAATTAAACTTTAAATTAAGGATAATCTTTTTCAATTTTATTTCAAGTTCTACAATTTTATATATTCTTTAATCGATTTTATGACAGTCTAATACTAGTTGAACATTTTAAACTTTTAAATTCTTGCTTTATTAAATTAATTTTGGGACTAATTTTTAAAACATTGATAAAAAGATATCTATGTAGTTTTTAGTGTATAAATCATATTAGCAAAAATAAATTTTTTTCGTGATTTATGTAATTTTTAAAAGATTAGTTACTAAGTTGAAATTTTTAAAAATTTAGAACTAAATTAAAGAATTCTTAAAAAGTTAAATACGTTTTAATCTATTGTCCCTATAATAGATTACTACTGCTACCCAAATTTCACACCAAGCGAGAAGACTCACTGTTCCAACTTCCAAGACAACATATTAATTTGCCAAATTTAATATAATTATTGGTCGATCTCCTGCCTCCTACCACACTTATGCCTTGGCCGCCCCAACTGCTCAGTTATTATAATTTAGGAGGTGCTTTTTTGAGGATAACGGGGAGAAATTTATGGGTATGGAATGAAAATTTATGTTTGGTATCAATAGGGGTAACACTTTTATTCCTCTATTTTTAGCAATACTATATACCTGTGAATTACTAGAGGAATGAGATTCATTGCTGGCTATGCTCCATTCTCATTCCTTACTATATTCATTCCCATTCTTATTCCCATTACCTTCTGTGAACCAAGCGCCCTTTAAGTATCCAAATCAGTATTCTAACACACAGACATATCTATTATTGAAATTTGTAGTAATTATACTCGTATTATCTATAACTTGTATTTATGTTAGTAATTATAGTGTTTGTTACATATTATATATTTTATTCTTTAAATATTTATTTTATTATTATTTCTAATACATATATTTATACTTTTTTTCATGTGGGTTATTTAAAAATACTCTTTATTAATTAAGAATAAGACTGCATACTACTAAATCTTCTTATACTCACGTAACAGCGGAATTGTTATTGAGTTGTTATTATACTACTATTTATAATTATTATAATAATTAATGGTTAGGTCGGCTGTGCTAGGCCCAGGACCACGCGTCCACGGCCCATTCGCAACCATTTGCAGGTGTTAATCTCCCATGCAAACGTAAAGACCTACGTAAAGACCTAAACCTAGCATCTATTCCATATATAAGGTACTACTTTGCCAGAATACAGGTACGAGATTAGAACTCTAACATTCTTTGCATATAGCCTCCATAACCCTCACAAAAAGACTAACTTGAGCGTCGGAGGGGCCTGCTGGTTATCAACCCCCGGCGAGCCTTTATTGTTTTGCAGGTGTTTCGGAGTTAACATCGGCCAGCCTTATGGATCCGAGCAGTAACGTCCAACCTCATCAGAATCAGACTGAACCAGAACTACATTCACTAAAATGTTTTCAAACTTAAATTACTATTAAATATGTTAAATAATGCCTGGAATGTAAAACTATGAGTTATTGTCGTGCTTCACTTGAATTTAACATAATAAAAGATTAAAAATAGATAATCAAAATTGAAAAATATTTTTTTTAATTACATGTAAAAAATAACATCAACAAAATTGAAAAATATTATTTTTTAATTACATGTAAAAAATAACATCAACATGTAATTTGAATGAAAAAAATAATGATAATATATACTAAGCATATATATATATAGATAGAAATGGGAGAAGAATGATGACATATATTGGGTATAAAAATGAAAATACGTTTATATAATTTTAAAGAAGGATTGCTGATCTAGATAATCTTCAGCAAAGGCTGTTACACTTAGAATCATAAATGAATAGGAAACTATTTATATAATTGATATATACAAACAAATTTTAACTATAATAATAAATCATTAGAAAAAGTCAGAAAATCGCTTATATATATATGTATATCTACACGTATTGTCATTTTCGTTCTTCTATATATAAAGTCAGAAAATAGCTTTTATATATATATATATATTGCACGTATTGTCATTTTCGTTCTTCTATTTTATTTGTAATAGATTTTCAATTAAAATCAATACTAAATGATATTTTGAAAATTATAGGGAGGTTTTAAAGATAACATAATAAGACATGTACAACGGTATTAAGTATGGAAAAAAATGTATTTTTAGCTATAATTTTAAATCGTTCAAAATGAATCATATTATTTTCGTACTACTCTGTTAGTTCTTAATGACACTTAAAAGGGGCTGAATTGGAAGTTATAAATTTTAAGGCCAAAGGTCCAATTTACCCTGTAATTTTTATCAAAAAAATCTAAGATCTTTAATACTATTACATCCTTCAACATTTTTTTTATCTATTAATGAACAGAAAAAGAAATTTAAGGTCGCAGGACACCAATTCTCTCACGATCCTCTGCCGGAAGAGGATATAACTGGATCGAAGGGTCTTCATAATAAGTAAGTCCCTGACATGCAAAATTAATTCTTTACCAAATTTGTCCGCCTAAGTATTTCATGTAAGGTCAATTGCCAACATGGCAATTGACATGTAATTAAATACTAATATTTATATAATTAATAAGTATAATATTTATTATTTCATAATAATTAAAATTCAATAATATGTTTTAATTCCCCCCAAATTAAGGGTACATCTTTCCGAGGGCTTAACTAACGCACCACCCCACAGGCGAACCAAGCGGGCGCACCTCATCATTGAAGGCCCAACTAGTTCTCCACCTACAGATAAAATTCCGGTTGCCTCAAGCTCTTATAAGAAGGGCTAGCATAGAATTGAACCTGAGATCTAACTGAAGCTAAGCCCCGCTCTCAACCACCAAGCCACAACCCTTGAAGGCTACCTGGACTAGATGGTTGACGCCTATTCGTCTCTATATTTACCAGTATACAACACCCAACTTATCGCCAAAAAGGTACAATAAGCATATAATAATCTTTTGCTCAATAATTGCAATTTCTTTTTACCCTTGTAATTATGCATATCACAGATTAAAATATGAGAAATATTAATTTCTTATTTATAGATATAAAATTATCATTTAATTAATAAATGGAATGGGCTTTCTCCTATTTCACTAGTAGCTTGGTTCATATTTTTTATTTTGGCACATATGGTTTCCCACATTTCTTTCTAATAAAACAAAAATATATGTAGTTCTCAAAGAACCTTATGATTTCATTTGAGTGGAAGTCTTTTTTAAAATCAATACAACTAATCTAAACATAGAAAAATAAACCTTTTCGGTCCTTTATTAAAACACATGAGTTTGTATAAGGATAAAATCTAAATAGTGGAAAGTAATTTTAGAAATTGAGAATGTCTAACTACAATAACGACAACGACAATCCAGTGAAAGTCTTTTTGATAAGTAGGGTTTAAGGAGGTTCAATAATACGCAGTCTATCCTTAACTAGAGTAGATAAAATTGATCATTAAGACCTATACGCTTAAAGTTATCTATTTCTGTATTTAATAATAATAGTAAATTAAAAAACTTATTTGCCTCTAATCAATGGATGTGTAGTGAAAGTCTCATATAAAATTCCATACAGGCCTACAAAAAAAAAAGTGGCCATTAATTTCTATTCTTATAGATATCAATGGTAATGGTAGGATATGATCCAAATAAATTAGCCAAGGATAAGACACTATTAATTAGATAGTTGAACTTGAACAATACATAACTACGGAGTGGTTTTATTGACGGTTCTCCAATTACTTTTCATTGATAATAGGATAACGAATCAAATCCAACGAAATGTTATTGATTTAAGATTTGCAAAGTTAATTGGTCAAATAGTAGAAGTTCAAAATACATACTTGACTCTCAATCACCAACTTATTTATTAAATGCTTATTTAAAAGTATAGAATTTATAATTTTTTCTTTTTGAAATAATTAAAATGTATATATATATATATAAGCATAATGTGACAAAAGCATAATAGCAATAGAGACCATGTACCTAGGGAATATTAATATTTAATATGACACAATTTCAATTTGGTTGTTCTTTTGAGTTATGGTTGTGCTTTGATGATGAAATATGTCTTATGATTTGATTTTGACTTACTTATTTATATACAAATCTTTGTTATTGTTTATAGGGTTAATTATTAAAAAAAGCCCAAACTTTCATCAATTTTTTAATTACTGTCCAAACTTTAAAAAATAGCAATAAAATGCTCAAACTTTAAAAAGTAGCAATAAAATGCCTAAACTTTCATTTTTTAATTATAGTCTAAACTTCAAAAAGTGGCAATAAAATACTTAAACTTTCAATTTTCTCCTAATGGCCTTGGCCCTTTTTTCTGTTTGTTCTTTTGACGGCCCAAACTACTCTCACATTATAACGTACTGCACAAGATGATATGGAATAATGAATTTCAATAACACACTTAAGCAATAATGCAAAAAGGATAAGGGAAGCTAAACACAAACTGATTTATAGTAGGTGGCGGTAAACAATCCTTGCCTACATCCACTCCCAAAACTCTTCTTGGAATTCTATTATAACTTTTTTTTCAAGGCGAAGAATAACCTTTGGACAATCTTTTCTTCAGAGAAAGGAATCCTTTTCCAATCTTTCTTTATAATAAATAGGGACTTCAATGCCACTTGGAACACCCTCATATACAATATATAAACACCCCAATCAAAGCTTATAATTTAAAATATCTCATTTTATCACTTTGATAATACCAAAGAGGCTTATTCACACAAATATGAGAATGATACCCAAGTGTTTAATAAAAACTTTAAAATGTGTGTGTAAAGACACCCAAATGATTTTTCATGAAAGAACCAATAATAGAACATATATTTTTAGGCTTTTGGGACTTTTACTGGTTGTTAGAGCTAGAAAATAGTAGTAACAATGACTAGTTGCAGAGCATTGATCAACCAGTGTAGCACATTGGTTGACCAGCTTGCATTGAATACAATAGATGCACGAGTCATTAAGATGTTGGTTAATTATTAAGGCATATTGATCGATGAGTGTCTCTCCTAAAGGGAAATTGGTTAACTAAGTTACTACGTTGGTCAACCAATATATTAAGAAACAATCATGTTATAAGTTTACCTAAATTGGTGGACCTAAGTCATACTGGTCGAATACTAAGGCCCTGTTTGGCAATCAGCTGATTGCATTAGCTGTTAGCTGATAGCTGATTATATCAGCTGATTTGACCAGCTGATTACATTAGCTGTTTGTCATTTTATGTTTGATAAAATTAGCTGTTTAATATTAGCTGTTTATATGTAAAATGACTTATGATGACATGACTTAAAAAAATGATCTCCTATATTTAAGAAATAAAATTTCTTAAGATTCTAGAGTTTCTTCATCATACAACATTAAGTTTGGCATTGTAACTTTAGAAGATCCTTTTTACCATCAAATTATCTACCTCAACTTCATCATTTGCATAAAAAAGACAATCATTTGATTATCTAATATCAAATGGTATTCAACTAATGACTGCTGCTACAAAATTTACAAAACCAAGATGGAGAATCAGCCATGATATGAAACACTATAGAAACAAATTTTAAGCCCCAAAACTTCCTTAAACAATTGGTACTTATAAAAAAATCAGGACCAGAACTAAAAAAGTAGGTTTCTCCTGGAATAGAAATCCAAATCAGCATACTTATATCACCGTAATTATGGTAAAATTAGTAGATCACACATCCCATGGAGAAAGAACAACTCCAAACATTATATATTGTACAACCCCAAAGCATAATCATGATTCATGACCCTTCTTTTAACCTGTCGCCTGTTGACAAACTCTTTAAGTGTCTTTCGCTCCCAACAAGGTCGATGAGGTTTAATACTCCCTGTACTTGTTGTTCAGTACCCTAACAACCCATTAAAGGAAACTTTTAGATGATGCAGAAAATATTGGCATACAAACATCATGAAATTACAGGCATTCCTACCTCGTTTACTCCAGAAATTTGCAATGAGAAGACAAGACTGTTCATTCATGTGCGTCCTGCCTACTGACCTGGAAAAGAAATTTTGCCATAACGAAATTCCTATTTAGAGATTGAAATTAAAATTATTATGATTCCATGCTCAATACTCTGCGCGTGATGGTTCCCCATGTCAAACAGCAAATTATCATAACCAACTACCAACTTCAAAACTGTAGGAACATAAAAAAAAAATGAATTACTGATACAATCCGCCTACAGTTTACCTGCTCTGTGCCGCTTGTCGCAAAAGGGAGGATATCTCATCTATTGTAGAAACATCGATAATGGTAAGATCCGTGACGTGTGTATTTCCATTTGCATCGTGTTTTATAGTATATTGCTTTCCTGGAACACCACTATCTGTTGTACCACTTGATTTATTTGCTGACAGCAAATCACGGATGGTTTCATTATATATCTCCAACATCGAGGCCTATGAAGTTTCCGAAACAATCATTACTAGGGCAACATTTGACGAGTGAAAATATAAATAGAAGACGTTACCTGCATTTTGTATTTCCAACCCTGTGCCATGAGGGCCTGGCTAGATTGAAATATCTGTTCTAGAGAACGAGGTATTAGACCTTTTTGCTCATGAGCCTCTGGCCTACCCATCATGGTATAGGTTTTTCCCGAGCCTGTCTGACCATAAGCAAATATGCAGACCTGAAAATATCCCACTGGAAAGGTTATTTCATACTTTAATGGCCTAAGACAAATTAAATAATAGTGAAAAAAATCAAAACCAATTAGCTGCAGAGTTTAACTCAGTTTATCATCCCTGGATTATCTCAGCAGGGTGGCCTAGTGACTATATGCTCCTGTACCAACAGAACCAACTTACCCAAGATGACATATTAATTATATATTTCATTAACCAAGTGAGGTATGCATGTCTCAAGTAATTGACCACTAACAAATTATTTCAAGCTGCGAACATAAACCATCTAATGTTCTTTTAGGCCTGGGTATCTCAATAATATCTTGATAAAAAATGGAGCTCTGGCCATAATCTGATAGAAGCAAATCAGCTGAATTGACTACCTTATAGCCATCAAGGGCACTCTGTACTAGCTGTGATATTTCCACAAAAACAGCCTGCTGAGAAGCGTCATGACTAAACACCTTGTCAAATGTGAAAGCATATTTTTGGCCTGGTAACAAATACCAATGGATTAGCAAATAGGCAATTTTGTGATGGGTATATTTTCTAAACAATATCCTCGAAGGCTTGTGCACGTAATTTTTTATCACCATACTCACATGAGCAGTAAAACTACAGCTGACATGAAAGCAAATATGTCCTATGGACTTTGAAGTTTGAACCAACTGTGAAAGGTGACACAAAGATATATATATATATATACCACTTTGCAGTAAGTCAATGCCACGACCAAGAGCTTCTGTGGAGGTAGGATAAGAGATAACTGGTGCTTCTGTTACAGCACCATCATCAGGTAACAAGGGACGCACTCTGCAGAAGACACGTATATTCCCCTTTAATTCCTGCAATACAAGAGATTTTCAGTATAACTAAAGCCTTTTATGAAGCGCAAAGAGCGACCGAAAATGAATTACCAATATAGTGTTGTGCAACTTTTTCCTCAACTTCTCTCCTTCAATTAGTTGGTGCTCTTTATCTACAAGACGCTCCTGTAGTTCACTTAAGGCTTGTTTTTGTTCTTCAAATTCTGTCTTTATCTCTGAAGAAGACAAATTGGCCATCTGAAGAATGACATTGTAAATGTCAAGTGAGAAAGAACCTGAGAATATGCAAGGGATCGAGAGGAAATAAAACAACGTTCACTATACTGGACCTTCAACTTCTCATTTGCAGCCATGAGTTGATGTTCTAGTAAACGTATCTGCTCCCTTTGAGAAGAACACGTCTCCTACATATATAGAGCCAGTTAAACACCTTTGAAAGCAATAACAGATGACTCATGCAATAACATTGTGTGCATGTGTCTGTGTGTAAACAAACCTCCAAGGATTTTGTTTTGGTCATCAATTGATCCAACTCTGCAACAGATTTGCCTGTACTCTCTTTGTACTTTACGATTTCGGCTGTTAAGACCTGCACCTCTGAGACCTGACGATCGCGATCATCTCTGACTTGTTGCAGCTCCCCTCGTAAACATTTAACTTCATTAACTAATGATTCTTTCTGGTTCACAGCCTCGTCTTGAGAATTCTAAATTTGTAAAGATGGAGACATTAAGTTAACACCCAACCATTTCGTTGATGTGTGTTTAGCAGTAAGAACATGCTAACCCACACACAACATGAAATAACATTCGAATTGTCATAACCCCACATGAGACTCACCCTAGAGAGAGTTAATTCTTTCTGTAAAGTATTATAATGGCCTCTTAAAGTGCTGAGGTTTTCCACTATAGTTGACTTTTCCTTTTCTACTCGCTTGAGTGAGTCACGGGCTGCTTCAAGTTCAGAATGCAGTTTGCTATTGTATTGTTGAAGACTCAAATTGTACTCTTGTAATCGTTTGTACATGTCATCAAGAGAAGCAGCCTATAGATTTAAGCGAAAGTTCAAAGATTGTTAAAGGATACTCTACTAGAAAACTGAAAATACTGAGCAAGGGAGAAAACGATCATTAAATGCGAGTCAAAATCAGTGAATAATAACGATAAGAGCTGCTGCATTAGTCTATTAGATATTAATATAATCAAAAGTAAGAAGAATAAAATGGACAGTACCCTATGATTGGCAGCGGCTATCTCTTGTTGAGCTTTTTCTAGTTCTTGGGAAAGGGAAGCGTTTAAACTCTCGGCGGAAATTCTCGCTTCTTTTTCTCTCTTATGACAATCAATTGCGTCCTACTCATTGTACCACATAAATTAGAACTAAAGGAAGCGAGAAGGAAAAAGAAAAGAATCGAAATGCTGCTCTAATGGTGACGTTACCAGCTTTTCTGATTCTTCTTTGGCAAGTCTGTTCTGCAAAGAAACATTCTCTTCCTTTAACTGTGCAATAGAAGCACTTAATTTCTCTTCCTTAATCTCCATTTCCGCCGCTAAAAGGATAAGAAACGAATTCACGTTAAACTGTTTGGTTTTTACCAAATCTAGTACATATTCTATCTACAAATTTAATGCTTACTCACAATTGATGCATTTCTGGTGATCAACAAATGAATTCATCCAAATACAGATGTTTCACTCATTCACTTATAACCCTAGATATGCAAAACATTCAAGTAATGTCTTAAATTTCAGAGATGATGTTATTGTCACCAGTATCAGCGAGTGCTTTCTGAGAACTTTCCAAAGCAGATCGAAGTTTGGCCTCCTCATCCAAATGCTCCGCGTCACTTTTCTGAAACCACTTGATGCAAAGCTTGAGCCTACTATTCAGATCACTCACTAATTCCAAGTTTCCCTGCAAAATAACAAATAAAGTCAGCATGATAAGAATGCCATATAAAGCAGATAAGACTAGAGAAGAAAGAAGAGAACCTTGTGGTCAAACTTTTTCATTTTGAGCTTCTCACTGAGCAAGGCGTCGACTGACTCTTTGGTGAAGTCAATTGTGTTGGCACCTTCTGTGCTACCCATATCGCTGGAAGTAGGATCATCTTGTTTCCGAGCACTAAGTGAACTTAATGGCTTGCGGTCCGGACCAAACCCAGATCTTCCGATCGCGACCCCGATCTTCCTACGCTTGTCCAAGGGGATACCTTCCTTCTTCTACAAAGATTTCAGAGTAACTCAACCAAAGAAAGAGTTAAAACAAGAGACAAGGGGGAGGCAGGTGGTTCTTACAGCAGAAGGACTTCGTGGTGGTCTATTCTGGTTCCGAGAAGCCATGGCTGTCGCCTCTCGTCCGCAGCAACTTAGAGAGATGAGAAAGAGAGACTAGTTGATTTTGGGCGGAGAACGAAAATTTTTGAAATTGGAGAGAGAATTGAGGGCGCTTCTGTTTACTCAAATTAATCGAACGTTGTGATTTTTTCCCATTTTATTTTGGACTAGATCCAAGAGCCCAGGCCCAAATATAGTACTATTCCAATAATACAATTGTCGTAATTCTAGTCGTTCAGAGTCAAAAGAGACGTGTTTCACCAGCTTTGGAGAGTACCAACAAACGGGGCAGATAAGGTCCTTCGCCGGTATATATAAATAAATATACGTATATATATATAAAGCTGATCGGAGTATCAAAACTTAATCGAGATTGAGAAATGGCTTCCATGACTGGCCTTCGTGGCTCTTCTCAAGCTGCTGTCCTCGAGGGCAGCCTCCAGCTGAGCCGCTCAAGCCACTCCATTGTAATTGTGCCAATCAACACCGCTCGTTTCTCGGCTTCTCCCCCTGGATTCGCCGTTAGAGCCCAACAGGTCCCTGAAACTAAGCGCCGCACCATGCTGGGTTTTGTTGCCTCCGGATTGGCTTCTGGACCATTCGTCCAGGCTGCGCTCGCCGACGGTATTCCTATCAAAGTCGGCCCTCCTCCACCTCCATCCGGTGGCCTTCGTAAGTTCCTAGCTATCTATATTCATGATTTAGGCTTTAAGGTGAAATATGAATTAAAATTGGTTGGTTGGTGCATGGCAGCTGGGACACTGAACTCGGATGAAGCAAGAGACCTTGAGCTGCCACTGAAGAAGAGGTTCTACCTGCAGCCGCTTTCACCGACTGAGGCATTGGGCAGAGCGAAAGAGTCCGCAAAGGACATTGTTGGTGTGAAGGCGTTGATAGACAAGAAGGCTTGGCCATATGTTCAAAATGATCTTCGTCTCAAGGCTGAGTACCTTCGCTATGACCTTAACACTGTCATTGCTGCGAAACCCAAGGAAGAGAAGAAATCCCTCAAGGAACTCACTTCCAAGCTCTTTCAAGCTATCAGCAATGTACTACCCTATCTCGCATCAGTTTTCCTGTCCTTTCCTTTGAATAGATGAAATTTTGATCATATATACTTGTAATTGCAGCTGGATTATGCCGCAAAAATCAAGAGTACCCCGCAAGCGGAGAAGTTCTACGCCGAAACTGTGTCTGCTCTCAATGATGTACTTAGTAAGCTTGGCTAGTATATTAGCAAGGGGTTGCTTGGTTGGGGCAATGAAAAAAAAAAGCATGGGAATGGAATGAAAATTTGTGTTTGGCATCAAATTATCATCGAAGGGGTAATATTTTCATTATCTACTTTTTGGCAATCCTCCGTTCTCTTAATAATTGAGAGAAATGGGAATCATTGATTCTCCTCTTATAAGGGCTTTATGTAACTAATTAATAATATTTTAATTAATTACATTATATTTAATTAAAATATTATTATTAATTAAAATATAACTATTCATTAATAAAAATATTAATCAATTAAAATATTGTTATTCATTAATTAATTACAATATAATTAATTAAAATAGTATTATTATTTAATTAATTACATTATATTTAATTAAAATATTGTAATTAATTAATTAATTAAAATATAATTATTCATTAATTAAAATATTTTAATTAATTAATTAATTACAATATAATTAATTAAAATATTATTATTTAATTAATTACATTATATTTAATTAAAATATTATTATTAATGAAAATATAACTAATTAAAATATAACTATTTATTAATTAAAATATTGTAATTAATTAATTAATTACAATAATATCAAATTATATTTAATGATTTATACAGTTGAACTAAAAATTCTCTTTGGTTTTTGTTGCCCTTATTATTATTTCATTTCGCAATTATAAGGTGAAAAAAGAAACAACGCACCTCAACTAAACTAAAATTTGATAAGCCCCCGCCAACGTTATCTCCTACGTGTCACCTTTTCATTGGTCCAGCCGATATCCCCATCCCCAAAAGCCCCAGCCAGCCCACTGAATCACAAACACCACATTCCCGATTCACTCCTAACTGTCACATTATTTCCTTCGTCAAATCCAACGATCACAAATCCTTCATTTAATTTTCTGTTTATTTACTTAGAATACAGAGAGAAAGAGAGGGAGAGAAAGACGGCAGAGTGCGCTATGCTCCTAGTAGAAGCAGACCAAAGCCAAAACATCCGTTAATGGAGTTGACGTTAGTTTCAGGGAACCTAACGGCGGCGGCGACAACGAACGCTTTGACCTCGTGTGGTGATAGTAAACTGAGTTGTGGCTGCAAGAGGCTGAGGGTGAGTGATGGAGGAAGAGAGAGTAAGAGAGGAGTTCAAATACTGCGGTACGTGGTCAAAGCGTCAACCGAGAGAGGGAGTGGTGAAGTGATGAAGGAGCGGGAGCGGACACATGGCAGTTTTTCTGGAACCAGTGCCATGGAAGCGGCAACATATGATCGGAGCTTTGGCAGCGACGTCACAGAATTTCCTGTTTGGGAGAAAATCGACGCCGTCGTTAGACTTAGTTTCGGAATCGGTAAGGTTGAGCGCTGATAGACAAGCAAGTAATTATTTTTGTAAGTAAACTTAAAGGTGGAAGTCAGAACAAAAGTTGCTTGATGGGTTTTCTTGCAGGTATTTATGGAGCAATGGGTTTGGCTGGAAGTTTTATATGTTCAATAACTGGAATTGATAGCATGGGAGGGTTCAATCCATGTTTAGATGCCATTTTGCAAGGGCTTGGATATGCTGCTCCACCTATTATGGCCCTTCTTTTCATACTTGATGTATGTTCAACACTTGTGTTTCCTTTGCAATTTCGTAAATCTTTGTTCTTTGGAAGGAAACAGATGTTCATATGCCTTACCTTTCGTTTCTTGTATTAGACTTGGTCACTTTGATCTCGTTGCAGGATGAAGTTGTGAAATTATCGCCCCATGCTCGTGCCATCAGGGATGTTGAGGATGAAGAGCTTCGGAGCTTCTTTTATGGAATGTCTCCATGGCAGGTAATCTTTTCTGCACTGAAATAATCCGGTAATCTTTTCTGCACTGAAATAATCCTAAGATGTCTGCAAGGATAATCGAGTAAATTGCGCCACTTTCAATATATCTTTGCAGTTTATACTCATTGTTGCTGCAAGCTCTGTAGGGGAGGAGCTTTTCTACCGGGCTGCTGTTCAGGTATGTGCTGTGTTCTAGGATGAGAGTTGTGTGATCTACATCATGGAACTCTTTAACTGTTTCTTTAACCAGAAAGAATTCAATTTAGATGTTGGACACTTATCTATAAGTTTTCACAACTCCACCATTTATGGTGGAACCATCAAACATTTAACTCTATGGTAGTATTGCTGTGTGGTCTAGTTCTGACATTGCAATGACATAAGCTGCTGTTGTTTTGTTGCCAGTGATGAACTTGGATGGCATTAACTGTATGTATATTTACAGAGCATGAAAACCATCATTTTGTTTCAGTTTTTTATCAACTGTTTTAGACTGTATGTTTTATGGACTCTTGGGAAGTTCAATAAACCCTTTATTTGAGTTGTTTATCACCTCATTTATATGAAGACTCTCTATTTAGCATGCAAGTGGAATGTTTTGGGTTAATATTATTATGAACTAGAAACCTGCTTCGTTAAATATGCCACTTACTCTCTTGCTTAAGAGCAATTCATGCTAGCATTTTCCATCCACTCATTGCATAAGCACAGTAGAAGGAGTGGCTCCATCATCTTATTACGATTGAAGTGCTTAATTCTATATCTTTACCAATTGCACTGTTGGAAAAAAAAGATCATATGCTATCAATCCTTTCCCTCTTCATAGGGAGCTCTGGCTGACGTATTCCTCAGGGGAACCAATTTGCTATCAGATGCTAAAGGAATGGCTGCTCTGGTATGCGGTTTATATAAATGGTCTTCTTTTTTATCATTCGTGTTTCTCTGTACCTCTCTATTAAACCTTGTTAGTATTTACACAAAGTGCAGACTGGTCTGCTGCCTCCATTTGTCCCTTTCGCTCAGGGATTTGCAGCTGTAATTACAGCTGCTCTTACCGGTTCTCTTTATTATATGGCTTCCTCTCCAGAAGGTTTAATCGAATTTGTTCAAGAGTTTTTGCCTTTTTTTTTCATTTTCTTTTCTTTTGTTATATATGATTTGATTCCTAAGTTGTTTATTGTCTTCCAGATCCTACATATGTAGTCGCCCCTGTTTTACAATCTCGCTCTGGCCGTGAAGATCTGAAAAAGCTCTTTGCAGGTTTTCTCTCTTTTCTTAACATTCATTTTCAGTTAGCCAGAAACGTTTCTTCTTGCTTTGATGAAGTATCAGAATTAATTAATAAAAAGCAAGAAGATGTAACTTGAATAGAGTGTATTCATGATGAAGATGACCCATCTCTCTGCAGAGAGCTATCTAACTGCAGATGGTAACAAACTAATATACGTGGCGACTGAATGGAAGAGTTCTAGAACTCTTTACGTAACAAACTTCATAACAGACTATCGCTCTAACTAATTACAGAATAAAGGGAAATTAACAATTGTTTTCAAAATCCCCCCTCAAGCGAGGCTGTGGCGGAAGCACAACGAGCTTGGTTTTAAGATAATTGAAGCGACTGGAGGACAACACCTTGGTTATGATATCTGCTACCTGGTCTAAAGTGGGAACATAACGTGGTCGTACTTCTAAAACTTGCTTGGCAATGAGATCACAAACAAAATGCACATCAATCTCTATATGCTTAGATCTGGAATGCATGATAGGATTTGCAGCAAGAAAAGTTGCACTGATGTTGTCCACCCAAAGTATGGGTTTTTGAGACTGTTTAAGCCTCATTTCTTGCAACAAGTAAAGAAACCATGCAATTTCAGCGGCAGCAGCAGCTAAGGAGCGATATTCAGACTCTGCACTTGAACGAGCCACTGCCTGTTGTTTTTTAGAGAACTAGGAATCTCACCAAGATAAATGCAATAACTACCAATGGATTTACGGTTAATGAAATCTGTAGCCCAATCTGCATCAGAGAATGCAGTAAGTTCAAAGTGTTGAGAAGGTTTATAAATCAAGCCTTGGTTTGTTATTCCTCGAAGGTATCACAATACCCTTTTAAAAGCACACCAATCTGCCTCTGAAGGACCCTACATGTGTTGGCTGAGTTTGTTAACAATAAACGAAATTTCTGGCCGAGTGATAGTAACGTGTAGTAAGCCTCCAATGATACTGCGATAGAAACTTGGATTTCGGTAAGGTTCCAACTCTTTGGTAGTCATAGTCTTACTCAAAGAGAAAGGAGTTGGAAGAGGATTGGCAGCGCTCATGTTTGCTTTCTTCAACAAGGATTTGATATATTTGGTATGGGAAAGATGAAGACCGTGGGAGCTCCTGATAGCATGAATGCCCAAGAAAAAGTGAAGAGATCCGAGAGCTTCAAGGCAAATTCTTTGTTCAACTTTTTGATCAACTGTTGAATAGCATCTTTAGTATTCCCAGTGATGAGAATG
>JANIJF010000004.1:18294612-18307797 GCA_024520955.1 Erythroxylum bequaertii | reverse complement strand
CTTTTATCGTCTTACTTTCATCGTCTTACTTTATCGTCTTACTTTTATTGTCTTACTTTCATCTTCTTACTTTATCGTCTTACTTTCATCGTCTTACTTTCATCGTCTCACTTTTATCGTCTTACTTTCATCGTCTTACTTTTATCGTCTTACTTTTATCTCTAGGACGTCTCTAATTATAAAGATCATAACTTTTAGCTCCGATGCTCAAAATTTTCATACTATATACCGTTAGAAAGATAAAAGAAAAATATACGAATTTCCAGAAGGAAACGTTGCTAAAATCTATTTATATCAATCCTAAATTTGCCCCTAAAATCTGAAGACGAATTTTCCATTCATACACCAACGTACGACACCCAATTCTTAACTTCATGACAACTTTTGAGATTCTTAGATATAGAATTGAAATTCGATGTCTTCATAAGAAATGTATCCATATGTTTCTAGTTTAATCCAAATTAAGAATAATCTCATTTGGATAACTAGAGAAAAAGTTATGGCTAACAAACCGAAGCACACTCAGTGAACATTTTCCAGATCACTACCAATTTTTTTTCTAAATCTTTCCTTATCATAACTCATACCAAGATCACTCTTTCTACTCCCTCTACTTCTCATTTCAATAAAATCACATTTAACAACAATTATACCTAGAAGTTGTTGATGAAAGTATGTACCACTCTTTTATGTGCAAACATTCAATATTTATGTGCATATATGCTAACATTATGCATGAGCAAGAAAATGCATTTCCTTCATTTCTCTTTGAGCTCCCATGTTGTAGCACCCCACTCTCGCAAGACACGTACCCGACATCTATGGTGATATCCGAGTATGTACCCCGCAAAGATGGCATGCTAAAACGATCATTCAGTCAAAATTCATTACAAAACTTTTGATTATTTAAAAGAAGGCACATGTAAGCGGAAATCACTGATCAAATCGAGGCCATGTCATAAAAAAACATTTCCATTTACAAGTTACAATTACTACAAACATTAGTATTTAACAATAATTTGGGCCCATTTCAGATACAAGACACTTGAAATCATAAAATCATTTCATTACCAAATCATTTACAAACATTTTGTACATTTTTTGCTAAACATAATTAAAAATAAATAAAATCACTGAAGACATATGCAGGTGCAAATTGATCCCGACCCCTAATCCATATCAGACCTCAGTGGCTATACTCCATTTAGCCTAGCTGAATAATTCCTCAGAACCTGAAAAGCCACATTGCAATTTTTGATGAGTTTTGCAACTCAATGAGTGAACCATCATTGATGATTTCACCGGATTACATACAAACATCACATATATCACAGATATTCATTCAGAACATATAATTATTTTTCAGACACTCACATAACAAGGCATAACATATGGTCACTCATTACAGCTTTGCAAATCATTCATGAATTACAATCTTATATGAATGCTATATGCATGAGACTCACATTCGTTCTTATTGTTGTGACTGAGTGCCTATCACATACTTATACAAATACTGGCCCATAGGGCTCAGTCAGAACAGAATCACGGAGCATAGCTCTACGTGCACACACATATATCACGGAGCAAAGCTCTACGTGCAGAACATATATCACGAAGCAAAGCTCTACGTGGAAGCACTTCATACTGGCTACTCAAGTCACAACGCCTTTATCTGAGCATGTATTTTGTGAAATGCATCAAATACTGATTATGCCATATGAGACAATCACATATGATGTTCAATCAGAAACTCATAATCATCGGATCTAAGTCCAGCATTTAACATTCGTTGAGAATTCACATATCATAAAGGATTTCACATCAAATCAGAACACTTCCAATGCATCCCCAACTTTCAAACTCCTCGGACTTCAAGTTCGGAATTCAGAAACAAATCACAAGTAGTTCAATAATGTTGGAAGTTTAAACAAATCAAATCAAATCGAATCAATCCTAGGAAATCATCTAGGTTGACTCACAGTACGCTCCAATAAGTTGTTGCCTGGATGGTCCGACAATGTCCGACTGGCGTCCGATGTGCTCCTCTAAAGTATACAAAACACATTCACAAATATCACATTTTTGCACCAATGTACAAGTGTTCTTTTATGCATATCAATGTATAGAAAGTATGCACAATGCATGTTCAATGACAATTCCGGTGTACTCTATTGTGATCCTTATCAACAAATCATTCAGATATCAAAGGCCTCATTAATACCATGTATATTTACAATTGGACCGAAACAAAACAATGCCAAACAATTTCACAACTTCATTGACCACTTCAGATTTTTTTCTCTAATACACAAACGGGTCAACTTTCCACACTAAATATGATAAGATAAATGACAAAATTAGGCAAAAATTCCTTCTGTAAAGTTGTTCTCCAATGTCTTAATTTTCTAATTCCACCTCAGTATAAGAAAAGATATACTCAAAATATTTTAGACTGTTCTTAAGCTTCAACAGAATTCTTACCTCAATTTCCAACCAAAAATTGAAAATCTTAGAGACAGAATTAAAACTCAATTACTTCATAAAAGTTGTATGACTATGTCTCTAGTTTACACCAAATCAAAAATCACCCAATTTGGATAACTATAGAGAAAGTTATTGTCAAAATACTAAAGTATGTCTGAGCTATAAAGGATGAGGCTTCACCGCGGCGAACACTCCAGAAACCAGATTTTCTCAAGAATTTTTGCAAAGATCGCCGCGACAAACTAAAAAGATTTACCTGCGGCAAACGTTTACAAAAGACTCGTCTTCCCCACTTTCCAAAATTTTCACTTTCTCACTCTACTATAACTTTTCCAAAACTGGATCTCACATCAATTAACTCCAATAACTTGCAACCAAATCCTCTAACTCATTCGAAACACAACTCAAAAATCAAGCTTATAGTCAGGCACTAAAAACTGATGCATGCATGAATTACACCACTTTCGATTTTCTCTAAACCATGACAGAGTGTATATGCATTTATAAATTTTCCAGCACTCTTCCGTAACTCATTTCAAACTAAAACAGAACTTATTTCATACTTTTCTGGACAAATTTCTATTTCACAGATCCATCATCTAATTCATTCATCACCGAAACCAAACTTCTCATTCCCATGTATGCATGTATATTCCTACACCATAAAATATCATTAAGTTACTTACTTGTTTCAACTTTTATTTCCAGCAATACGAATAACTCACAGACAACCATGAAGAGCAACTCAATGATCAGTGATGAACAAACCAAGTAGAAAATGCTTCAGATGCTCAAAAACTACCGTAATTCTTCCTAGTGTTTTCTTTTCAAAACATAAAATACGTGGGTTCTTTGCATGTCATACATTTGTCACCACTAGCAGTCCACGTGTCACCATACATACAAGCCATTTGTCCCAATTATAGGATGCCACATGTCACATCATAATTGGCCAATAAATCAATATTTTCTAAATTTCACCAAAAAAACCAAAATATCCTAAATAATATCAAAATTTCCAAAACACATTTTAATCATATTTAACAACTCAATTGTACCTGGAAAATGCCAATGAATGCATGTACAATCATATGAATGTGCATGTCACAATTAATTTATACATGATGTGCATTTTCCTAATTTCTCATAAATTCTCATAATTCACAATTCTAGCCCTCATATAGGTAACGGGATGTTACACTTTACTTGGATTGCTTGATAAGGTTACCAATTGGTTTCCCCTTCTGAATTTAATTATTCTAGTGTTTAAATTGCAAAGCACGTTATTCAATGTTGCCAGCCATTGTACCCCAACACTAAGTCATAGCTTCCCATGGAAATAATCGATTTGATTATGAAGTACTTCTTGCATCTCCCACATGAACCCTTTGTAATTCTTAATTCTGCTAACATAATAGTTTAAGAGCTCCTCCCACAGTGATTTGTATAACATGAATTTCCTCTAATTTTCCTTTGAGTCTTCAAGCTATTGCTTCATCTAGAAAGTTATGAGTACTCATGTTATCTATAAGTAATTGTATAGGTCTCCTTTGAAGATAACTTAATACTTGCACATGTTCGTATTCTTTCTCTTCATTGACTCTTATCATGGCTTAGAAGGATAGATGAGGTGCCTCTAGTACTATCTCACCTTCCTCAACCCATTTTTTTGCTTCTTCATTCTACATTTTATTGTACTCGTCCATCATATATAACTAATATTGCTCTTTAATTTTGTAGCATAGGATATAGTGATTGTCACACGAGAAACACAACCCCTTTTCCCTCTTTTTACCAAACTCCTTACTGCTCAATAATTTAGGCAGGTTGTAATTTCTATTAGAAGTTGCTTCGATGGCCATCCCTTATGGTCCTGAGGTAGGTAATAGTCCTTTATTTGCCGATGGTTTCTCCATTAATATGCCTTAAATCCCCCTTTTGTTCTAGCATTAATATTACTTGCCACGTTAGAGGTCGACTTATTATTACCTTTTAAAGATAGTGTGGAAGAATGGATCGTAGATACTTCTTCTTGCTTCCTTACTAAAGAATATGTTTGTTGGAGATTTTGGGGTTCCAATAGCTTAATCATAACCTCCAACTCTAGTTTCAACCCTTTTAGGCAAAACCTTATAAATTATTCCTCTTATTTGTTGAAATATTTATCAAACTTAGCATAATATTCTTGTCCCAAATTCTCTTGTTTGAGTTCTTTAAAATCACCTATTGGATCCTTGAATATTTCTTCGTCAAACTTCTGCTTAATGACGCTAAACAACTCTCACTTTTCAGATGATTCTTCATTGTTAGCTAATACCACTCTTGGGCTTCTCCTTCTAAATGTATAACAGTGATCCCCACCTTTTTACTATCTAGTGTATTATCAAGCTTGAAAAATTGCTCATATTTGTATAACCATCCCCTGATCTAATTCCTAAACACTAGAAAATTGATTTTGATGAACTGTGTGGGAATCGTGTATCCTTCACCTTTTGATAAACTGTGTTTGTGATTTCCTCCTAACTTTCTCATGAACTATTGAAACAATAACATCTCAGTAGAAATCATGCTAGGGTCTAAGAAGGTTCAATAGTACACAGTCTTATTTCTAACTAGTAAAGAGATTGTTTCCAGTAAACTCACAGAAAAAAAGAAAAAAGAAATAAGTTTTAAGAACTGTTTAAAGAAAATAAAAATAAAAATAAAAATAAACTAATAACTATATTAAAAAGAATTGATATAATAAAATAAGAATAAGAAAATTCAAAATTCAAATGATAACTAAAATTAAAATAAAATTAAAATAAATAACATAAATACAAATACAAACACAAACACAAATAAATAATAATAATAAAATAGATAAGTAAAAATAAAGATTAAAAAATAATAAGGGAGAAGTATTATAGATAAAGGTGTTTTAGAGTAAATACAAGACACAAGAATCAAAGGAAAAGGTTCAAAAGACCTATTGAAAAAGAGAAGGACCTCTTTATGTAGGATGTTCTACCTGTATTTTAGTTCGTCAAAATTTCCTATTGAAGATTAATTCCTCGGTAAGCTCTAATATAGTCATATCCTTCATAATTACGTCTCCTCAATTCTCCTTAGGTCTTCCTCTTTTTTTTCTTTCAGTTGATTTCAATTCTCCCATGTCCTTTTCTTGTTTACCAGGTCGAATATGGTTTCCATCAATAATTTTCTCATTTCGCAAATGATTTTCTAACAAGTTTTTCAAGCTCTCTTATATTCTCTTGAGTTTTACCGCACGAGTTCCTTTTGCCATGGAAAAATCCTTTGATGCTCTTCCACTATAATACCAAACTATTATATTAATTAATGAGAGATAATAGTAAGACAAGATGTAGTGAGAGGTGATCGAAAAGAGAGAGGGGACAGAGGAAATAGGACGAAGATAATATGATTGATTCATTAAAATTCATGTCATTATGTTACAATCATATAGTGTTTTCATCTTTTACTATTACAATACACGTAAAATGTCCCTCTATATTAATTATTAAGAGTTCATAACATTTAACTAATTGGCCCTTAGTAGTTGTTAGTTCTCGCGAGCTTCTTCTCCATTGTTCATAACATAAACCCTCCCAACTATCTTTTCTATTCTTAAAACAAGTTTTCCTATTGTAAAAGAAAATTCCATCAGTTAATCTACTAACAACACCTAGCTTAAAATTGGAAGTGAATTGTAACAAATTCATCAGCAACTAATGTTTGACATGTTTTATTCTAGCCTACTGTTATTAATTTGCCTTCATCCAATAGTATGATTTTTATATGTTAATGTGCCTTTGAGTTGTCGGTATTGTTAAGGACAAAATGATAGTCGAAGAAGAGTGTATTTCTTTTTATGAATGTATAAGACGTCATCGTATTATTTAAGTAAATAGAATATGTGTCAAATAGATAGGCAGATTACCATTTGTCGTTTATTTTTTATTTTTTTTATAAAAACCTATATAACTGTTACAATAACATATATATTATCATCGGATATTAGGATATAGACATTAAACATATTTAAGAGAATCTTCTCCCTACCTCCCTCCCCCTCTCTCTTTCTCTTGTTTTTCTTCATCTCTCTTCTTCCTGCTTCCACTTATAGTCCATTTTTCATCTATCAATTGTTAGTAGAGCCAAATTTTGCACCTAAATAATATAGTAAACCATTTAAATTATTAACTAAGGCAAAAAGCACACAGAGTTAAAATGTAAAAAGGATGGAAGAGGTGTTGCATAGCCAGCTAAATAAATTATAGAAAGAAATGCAAGAGTCACAACTCAAGCTCTAAGATACACAAGCTCAGTAGAGATAAGAAATGGTGGACCTACAAGAAATGTTTTAGCAATACCTACTTATGTCTAAAATGCATACATCTCATTTTAAAAACTTAAAAGTCGATAGGCATTTTAGGATGGCAGTTTTCTTTAGAACAATAAAATTATGTCACTCCTACCCAAGTCAGTCGAATATAATTTCTCTTATATGACGGAACCGAGCTTAATAACTAGGTATTTGATGCTAAATAATCCTTTCTTGTGAACCGTAGACTAGGGGACATGAAGGTTAAGATCACAGTTGTTTGCTTAGTCAGGTGGTAGTAGAATTGCACTAACTTTTCATTACGAATCACATGACCTTAGAGGATCCTAACTGGGACAAATAATTGGTGGCCATTAACAAGAGATTTAAAGAGGAAGCTTTTAAGTAATCCATAGGTAACTTTAATGTTCTACATCAGATAAGGAGTGTGCAAGATGTTTGCCTCTTATTCAACTGATACTCCTTCAAGCTATAAATGCTTAAAACATATTTGGTGGAATTCTTCTTAAAGGTCTTAAAACATGAGATTAAGCGCCTATCAAGATGTTGAATCCAAAAACTTTACAGTAAGCTTATACCATAGCTAAAAACAGTACGCAATAGTTGCAATTCGTTTTCTAAACTATAAGTCCACCGTAAGCCATATTATGAGAATTTCATCACCTCCACCTTATTGACTTCATACCCTTGCATAAATTCAACATTCACGAAGGCTGGTTACCTACCCTAAAAGGTTTACCAAAACCCATCCCTCATAAATCTCCATAGAAACACCAGAACATTAAAGAGTTTGAAGAGAAAATATCTAAAAGCATCTGCTTTTAATGTGATAATAATTATACACCAAGCTATAAATGCTAGAGGAAGAAATGGAATATGTTTGTAACAGAGGAAGATGAAGTAGAATCACAATTTGTAAATAATCAGAAGAGACTCTAAATGAAGCTCCTATAATATCCTTATAAGCTATGTCTAGAGCCTCTATAGATAACTACAAGCAAATGAGGATATTAGGCGTGCACAAAAGGAATCCTATATATGTCCTTATTGTTAAAGAAAGCACAAATAACTTTGTAAATTCCACCTTAATTCACTAGCAAAATTATGAGTGCTTAAAACTGAGTAATCTCCATGTGATAGTAGGAGGGGGTTTACAATTGACATGTGAAGGACTTCGTAAAGTATTATGCAACTTTAGGAAACAAACTATAGAATTTACCTTGCAAGATAAACATGTTTGTCTTAAGGGAGACTATATTAGCCAACCTAAATCTATAACTCCTAAGAAATTTATGAAGTTGTTATCTAAACAACAATTAAAAAGCTAAGTTAGAATGTTAAGGCTTATCTACCTTATGGAACAAAAATTACGAGACTTAACTATAGAAACTCAACCTCTCTATAATCAATATAAGCAAGAACTAAATGGTCGCCTCATAGAGTTAAGTTCTCTATTCATGAAGCCAAAGGGCTTGCCTCCATTGAGAACTTAATATTATAAAAATCCTCTCAATGAAGGTAGGAAACCGATCAATATTAAGCCATATAAATATGGAAGCTTATAAAAGAATATCATCAAAGAACTAGTTTATGATACGTTGAAACAAGGAATTATTCAACATAGGTAAAGCCCCTTCTCTTCACCTATAGTAATGATAAAGAAGAAGGAGAGCTCATGGAATTTACTCGTGGACTACCGAGATCTAAATAAAAACACTAGTAAAAATAAGGTTCCCATACCATCATAAAGGAGCTCCTGGATGAGATGCATAGAGCAGCTTGGTTTTTCAGGTTAGATCTCAAGTTTAGGTATCACTACATCCAGATGCACCCTTCCAACATTTATAAAATAGCTTTTAGGATTCATTAGGAGAATTATGAGTTCCCTGTAATGCCCTTTAGCCTTATTAACGCCCCTCTTACCTTCCAAAGCTTAATGAACGATTTATTTGGGATGCATCTCAGACAGTTTGTATTGATCTTCTTCGATGGCAAACTTGTGTACAACAAGACCTTCGAATATCATATAAAACACCTTAGAGTCATCTTATAGCTTTTACTACACAACCAGCATCTCTATAAAGGAAAAAAATACTATTTTGGTGCCTTTCAGGTAGAATACTTAGGAACATGTCATATTAGTAAATAGAGTTTCAATAAACTCCAAAAAGATAAAGTCCATTTCCAATTGGCTAAGTCCTTCACACAAAACTAATAACAGATTTGTTAGGGTTAGCAAGATGTTATAAGTGTTGCATTAAGCATTTTGGCATTATGAGTAATCCTTTAACCGAATTACTTTTAAAAATGCTTGTAAATGGACTAATGACACTAAAGAAGCATTTCAAAAATTAAAGGAAGCATTGGCTAGTGTCCCTATCTTTTTTTAATAGAAAATTGAATTAATGAAAGAAGAATAAAGTTACAAAGTGTAATAAGTTAAGGGAGTACCTTTAGCATACAAAACAATGGAAGATAACTACCAAATCACAAAAACATATGGAAATTTAGAGATTTTTTGGTGCTTCAGTAATATCGTAATCGTTTCTCCAGTAACAATCAACTTGCACTACTTTCTTCATACTTCCTATCTTCGTATGGCTAGAGCAACATACCCATGGCAAAGAAAAAAACCATCTTCCTATCTTGGAGGGAGGTTCCAACAGTAGACATTGTTGCTCCCGGCTGCCGAAGGCCAATAACTGAAGAATATCTGCTTTCAACAGCCTTCTATATACGTAAAGAAGAGCAAATATCAAAGCTACATGTTAAATGAAGTTTCTTTATCAAAATAATCTCGCAAATTTTAGAGATTATTAAAGAGATCAGACATTCTTTAATAGATGATTCGTTCTTAAAACATCGAAGATTCCGTTCTTTCTAAAGTGAGTAGATACAAACTCCCAAGACAATAGTGTCAACTGGTCTTCTGGAAGGTAATTGCGGTAAGAGACAATTAGTAATATCAATAATAGCTAACCCTGGATCTGTCCAAGAACATAGAGCAGAGATGTGTTCCCATATTGTTTTGTTGAAGGGGCATTCGAAGAAAAGGTGGTTACATGATTTAATCTGCAGAGAACACATGAGACATATTTATCCATTTGCACGTATGGTATTCAGTCTACTGTGGAAAGTTTATTCTAAATGGCTAACCAGAAGATGAAAGAAATCTTTGGCGTTAAGTGTCTACTCCATATCGTGGCAGCCCAAGGAATTGTGGATCTATGGCTATACAAGTTGTCACAAATAATTATGTTTGTCAGTTTGTCTATTGAGATACCTTTCCAGAAGAAAGCATCAGATTCTTGAGGTATTGGGGGATAGCTGGGCTGAAGATGGAGTAGACTTCTAAGAATGTTCCATGAGTTCCCATCAATGAAAGCTCTCATTCGTGTTTTTAGTGGAAACAATAGGGAAGCTCTAGAAGGATTCATCTGTTGAATTAAGGGGCCCCTACTAGACCAATTTCCATACCATAATGAAACCAAATGCCCATCTTTAATGATAAATGAAGTCGCCTATTGAACAACCTCCCTTAATTTCAGTAGTTGATTGAGAAAAAAGGAATGTGTAGCTTTTGATTTAATAAACCATATGCTGCTTCCTTTAAGGAAGTAAACATGTAACCACTTTATCCACAGTTTTTTCTTGTCCTCCAATATCCACCAAAATCTCTTAAGAATCAAAGAACGGTTAGAGGTTTTAATGGAGAGGATGTTCAAACCTCCTTCTTGTTTTGGAAAGCATAAATTAGGCCATTTCACCTTTGCCGCTCTAGGGTTACCATTTGAGTAAATCCATAATAAGGCTTTAAGAATCCTTTCAATCTCTTTGATAATGCTTTAAGATAAGAAGATGTGGGAGCTCTAACACACATGCAAAGAATTAATAATTGATTTAATAAGATGAAGCTTACCCATATAAGAAAGCGACTTGTTCACCCAAGATTTAACTCTTTTCTGGATCCTTTCTAAGAGAGGGTGAAAATCAGCGTAGTTAAGCCTCTTTGTCAACACTGGGAGACCAAGGTAGAGTATTGAAGGACATTGCAACTTCATGCCCGTTGCCTCTGCAATAGTGGATTCCAAGTTGGCAGCACCTTTAGACAATAGGAAATGGCTTTTGATCAAATTTATCTGCAGCCTAGAAAAAAGCTTAAAGACACAGAGAGCATGCATAAAAGTATATATTGACTCCAAATCAGCCTTGAAAAACAGAGGAAGGTCATCTGCGAAGCAAAGGCTAGAGAGGCCAAGTTTCTTGCACTTCGTATGGTGTTTGAAATTGGGATTAGAAAGAGTCTCCTTCCTTAAAATAGCATTAAGGATTTCCATGGTAAGAATAAATATGTATGGGGAAATGAGGTCTCCCTGTCTAATACCTCTTGCGGCTTTGAAATATTGGGAAAGGGATACATTAATCGGGACCGAAAAAGAAACTGAGCTAATGTATTCCATGACCATTGATAAACTATTCTGGAAATCCAAAAGCCTCCAACATAGATCGCAAGAATTGCCAGCTAATACTATCAAATGCCTTGCGGAAATCAATCTTCATTGTACAATTCGGAGGGCTATTAGAAGTTGAGTAGCCTTCCAATAACTCTTATACAATAAGTATGTTGTCTTTAATATATCTATCCGACAAGAAGGCACTTTGGTTATCACTAATCAAAGGAGCTAAGACTTTCTTCAATCTAGCTACCAGTATCTTAGAGATCACTTTACTAAGGAAGTTTGTACATAAGATGGGACGATAGTCAACAAAGGTTGATGGAATAGCCCCTTTCGGAATCAGACACAAGAATGTTTTGTTGATCTGCTTAAGTAGTATCCCATTTCTAAAAAATTCGTGTATGGCTTCCTTGACAAATCTACCAATAATATTCCAAGAGTGTTAATAGAAATAGCCATTAAAACCATCTGGCCCAGGAGCTTTTTTATCATTCATTCCAAAAACACATTTCTCAATTTCGCTATCCTCCACTAGCTTAGTTAACAAATCCAAATCAGAATGAGAAATTTGTTTAAGGATGAGTTGCTGAAGATCGCGAAGTGTAACATTTGTTATTACATCAATGCCAAGCAAGGAGTTGAAGAATCTAAAAGCTTCTCCTTAAATATCCTTTGGATTGTGGATAACATTGCCATTATGAGAAGTAATGGAATATATCTTGTTGTTGTTCTTTCTAGATAATATCGAGTGGAAGAAAAATTGAGAACAGCTGTCCCCATCTTATAGCCAATTAATTCGGGCTCTCTTCTGCAAAAGAGAATAGTGGTTATTAACTATTTGAAGGAATTGGTGAGAGCTAGCTTCTCTTTGTCAATAAGAGTTTGATTTCTTGGATTAGAGGCTAAGAGATTTTGAGCTCTGGTCAACTCCAATCTAGTGTTATTGTTGCTTCAATAGTAGATCCTTTAGAAGACTTCAGAAGTTTGAGTTCTTGTTTCAACTTCTGAATGCAAACGAACTATGTTGTTCCTCTGCAACTGTACATAGTCCCTTTCCTGCAAGCATCATCAAAACCAGGTTCTTTTACTAAGTAATTGTTGAACTGAAAAGGATGGTGGGTAGCAACAGGTTTAGACAAGTTTGAGATAAAAATGGGAGTATAGTCCCAGAATAAAGGATCCGAAAAACTAGCCATGCTACCAGGGAAATTTTGTAGCCAAAGATCATCTACGAGGGCTTTGTCTAGTTTCTTTTGAATAAACCAACTTGGTTTTTGCTTATTTGACCACATGAACAAGTAGCCAAAATATTTGAGATCAGTCAAGTTAACCTGCTCAACACAATCCAACATATCAGCTGAGTAATTTCTCAAACTAGTGTTGCCCTACGCCTCAGATGTATAGAGAGTAGAGTTGAAATCCCCGCACAAGAGCCATGGTTTATACTGGGACCCGATTTTGGAACCGGACCCCAACCGGAAAAACGGAAAACGAAAACGAAAAGCAAAACAAAGAACGGATCCTAAATCCGAAAGTGGGCCAAAACAAATGTGAAACGTAAATCGAAATCAAAAAGCGGAAACAAAATAAAAAGCGGAATCTAAGGAACGGATTCACAAAATTCCGACATCCGAAACGAGTACCTTAGAAAAACATCGCGTTGGAAACCATACGACACATTCGGTCTAAACTAATACAAAACGGTGAAAATTTTTTTTTTTCGTTCTTTAATCAATCTCACATAAAGCAACTCAAGTTCCCATTTGGAAAATTCATCCTCAATCAAAATTACTTTTCATTTCCTATAAAAACTTACACATGTCAATAAACCACAAGTCATAAACAAAAAGCACTTCAATATTTCCAATCCATCCACACAATCATCGGACCTCCCGT
>JANIJF010000004.1:18267357-18290375 GCA_024520955.1 Erythroxylum bequaertii | reverse complement strand
TCTTTCAACAACCCCATTTTGCTGCGGGGTATACGGACATGTCTTCTAGTGAACCACTCCATGATTTCGTAAAAGAAGTTGCATGTTGTGCCCAGTAACTTCTGTTCCATTATCAGTTCGGACCATCTTCACATGTGTAGCAAATTGTATTTGAATCATTTTAAAGAACCCTTCAATTAATTGGACAACTTGATCCTTGCTTCGAAACAAAATTGTCCACACTGCTCTCGTAAAATCATCAACAATAGTTAGCATATAACTATCACCAATTAAAGATTTCTTTTTGTATGGTCCCCAACAATCAATATGCAACAACTCAAAAGGTTCTTGTGATTGAATTTGGCTATTACAAAAAGGTTTTCGTGTTTGCTTTGCCTTGTGACAAATATCACAAGCAACCAACTGATTCAAATGATGAAACTTATACACATGCTGCAATTTTTTCGTGGACATGTGTCCTAAATGTTTGTGCCAAAGCTCAATACTACCATCTAGATTATTGCTTACAGAAAAAAAAACATAATAAGAGCTGCTGTTAAATTGTTGCAAGATTGAAGAATCAAAAGAAGATTGATTGATGCAATATAATTCGTTGATCAAACTCCCAACTGCTACCACCTTTTCACATTTCTGTTCCTGCAAAATGCAATACTTAGGCAAGAAAGAAACATGCAAGCGTTGATCCTGGGGCAATTTGCTAACTAATAACAAGCTGTGTTTAAATTGTGGCATGTAAAGAACTTGTGTTAGCTGGAATTCTATACTAAAAAACACATCCCCAATATAAGTCATGGCTTTCATCGAGCCATCTGGTAAGTATACATGCTTGGGAAAATGCAATTTCGTAATGTTTGTCATATGAGATAGGGAATTACTCATATGTGCTGTTGCCCCTGAATCTATAATCCATTGCTCAAGACTGGTAAAATCAGATATGATTTGTGGTTTATCTGCGCATGCTCTTGCAAATGCCGTAAATTCTGCACCACCATCTTGTATTATTTTTCCTTTCAGAATTTTCTGAATCTCTTTTTGTATCAACATCTGTATATCTGGATTGCAAACTAGCTCCGTATGTGATTCTAAGTCGGATGCTTCTAGTGGTGTTTGTGTCTCTTGAGTCATGTTGGCTTGTTCTGCAAATTTTCCAGGCTTGTTGGGGAACTTCCTTCCTTTATACCAGTCGGGGTATCCATTCAACCTGAAACAATCAGATCTTTCATGTCCTCCCTTCTTACAAAACGTGCAGTATTTATCCCCTTTATTCTTACTTGCTTTAACATTTTTCTTCACACCGCTATTGTCAAACTGATTGCTCTGAGATCTGGTGGTAGATGCGGCAGTATTAACAAAATCATATTGTGTGTCCAAAGCTACATCTCTCTGTTTTTTGATTTTTAGAAGCATCGAATAAGCTTTGTTGACTGATGGAAGAGGATCCATGAGTAAAATTTGATCTCTGACATGATCAAACTCAGCATTTAAGCTTGAAAAAAACTGCATGAGTTGCTCCTCCTGGCATATCTCTTGGGCTATAGTTCGAGAACCTCCACATCTGCATATCGTCATAAGTTTTAACACTGCATACTCATTCCACATTCTTTTTATTTTGTTAAAAAAATCCACTATGGATAGGCTTCCCTGTCGTGCCGCACAGATCTCTCTTCGGAGATGAAAAGTAAGTGGACCATTGCTTTCTCCATACCGTTGCTCAATCTCTTTCCACAATTCCCTAGAAGAAGACGGAGCAAATAAGAAAACATCTGCTAATTCCCTGGACAAAGAATTTATAATCCAGGAAAAAACCAGATCGTCAGATTCTTTCCACTACACATATTCTTCGGAGTTAACATCTAGTGCATCATCTTTTAAGACAAAGCTGGTTTTCCTTTTTGCACTTAGCGCCAATAACATAGATCTTTTCCATGAAATAAAGTTCTTCCCATTTAACACGGAACTTACGAGAATCAGACCTGGGTTGTCGCTGTTTGTGAACTCACGACTGTGTTGTGATCTCCCTCAACTAACGTCTTCCACATATGGATCTGATCTTTGATCCATCGGTCTATTTCTGTCTTCTTCATTTGATCTGGACCCTTCTTCTTCTTGTGTCTGTAAAGCTTGGACATAACTCCTCCGGACCATAGCTTAATCAGACAAATCACAGATGTAATGGCTTTGATACCATGAAGAAAAGAGGGAGGAAAAATATCGAAAGTGTAACTTTATTCATTTCAGCTTGAACAGTACAAAACAGAGTATGTGTACATATAGCTGCTGAAAGCTTACACTGAGCGGGAAATGAAAAAGATTTTGAAAACTTGAAAAACTTAGTTTGTTACGTCAAGTATAACAACCTATAACTGACTGTAGTATCGACGCGTCCATTTTCCCTTGCATGCGTATGCATGGAACCAACACTATTCTATTAGAAAGGGCTTCAAAAGGATATCATCAATTATGTATGAAACAATAAATATGACACTTCTGCTACATCTAGATTACTACAGCCTTAACAATTTTGAAGAGGCGTGGGACTGACATTCATATGGACTTTATAGAGGAGATACAGTTGTCTTCCCGTTATTCCGTAATAATGGTGGTGATCGATCGCTTTACTAAATTTGCACACTTCTATATAATCAGGCATGTCTACGCTATGAAAATAATTCCCAATTTATTCCTTTCCAACATATTTAAACTACATGGAATGCTAAAGACTATAACCAGTGATTGAGATCCCTTATTCCTAAGTCAGTTCTGGTGAGAGTTCTACGAACTGCTAGGTGTCAACTAACAATTTTCATCTACCTATCATCCATAGACAAATGGATAGGCAGAAGTCGTCAATTGCTCCCTAGAGACTTTTTTGAGATGCATGACTGGAGATTTTCCCTTTAAATGTTCCAGTGGCTTCCTCCAGCTAAATGGTGGTATATCTCTACTCACCATTCAGCCGTCAACACCACATCCTTCAAGGTTTTGTATGGGTACCCTTCTCCCTTCCGTGTCTTTTACCTAGCTAAAGACCTTAATTAGTGGTAGTGGATAATATCCTACAAGACGGAAGCAACCATTCAAGTAGTTAAGTTACATCTTCGATAAGCACAGTAGATAAAGCTTTCCAAACAGGCGAGATAGAGTTTGTGAAGCTCCAACCATAAAGGCAAGGCATAGTAGACCAAAAGGCTAACCAAAAGCTATCACGAGGTTCTTTGGCCCTTGAAGGTAAATGAAAAAATGGACAAGTTGCCTACAAGTTAAGCTTCCGTTGGGAGTCCTCATACACAATGTCTTCCGTGTTTTTCAGCTAAAGAGGCAACTCGCCCCTACTGATAAGGTGTCACCTGTACTCTCACTAGAGTTGGAAATGGAAAAGAGGCTTTCGACAATTATTCTGGGAAGGAGAATGATAAAGAGACAAAGCAAATACGGGAGAAGGACGCATCACTTGGGAGTTTCTGTTGCATTTACAAGAACGTTATCCACACTTGAGCATGTTACTTCTTACAAATGCATATACATCATAATGCAGACGATATTGTTAAGGACAACACGACAATCAAAGAAGAATATATTACTTATTACAAACGCATATACATCATCGTATTACGTAAGTACCAAATACGTGTCAAGTAGATAAGTCGGTAACCTTATATTTTATGTTTTTTTTTTTAACAAAAACCTATGTAACCGTTACAATAGTATATATACAAACGTTAGCCATATTTCAAATAATCTGCTTTCTCGCTCTCTTTCTTCCTGTTTTTGCTTATAGTTCATTTTTCATTTATCACGTCCCATGTCTTTCAATTGCATCATCCTTCGTTTTCTATGTAAGTGGCGATTCTCATTTAGGCATTTCAACAGATAATTAGAAGACCAGACGTAGCTGTTATTGCCTGATGCTAATATCTTGTTTACCTGTTTTTAGTCTTGATAACAAAATTATATGGTTAATTATTGATTGTAAGATAACGGGCTTCACCTTCCAAAAGTCGTATTACGTAAACACAGAACCATTTGAGTGCGTAGGGTTACAGAATTGGCCCACCCTGAGTACTTCCACCTATTTGGGCTAAACAAAGATCGTACCAACTGGGATTTTGGTCTTTGTCAATTACATTTCAAGATGGTCGTGCACTTGTCACAGTTTATGCATACGTGTGTAACATTTGAGCCGCGTTATGATATTGGCTGGAGGATTACATCTTAGACATGTAACCTTTCGCATTACGACACAAGCAAAGTAGCAGAACCTGATATTGATTTCTATCAAAATTGAAAATTATATTTCTGCTAAACAAAACTATGATAACTAACACTAAATAGGAAGATCATCATTCATCTAGCAACTTGCAAGTCTTGTTTGTGTCCCACAACACTCTCATTACCCCGATCTTTGTTTCAGCCTCATCAAATGAGGTGCCCGTGGTTTCAGATGGATGCGGAAGCCTCGCCCACCTCTCCGTCTTAAGCTCAGTAACATCCACAACATATGTCCCTGATTCTTCCAAGCTGTGACCATACCACTTTCCTTGAACCTGATGCAACTTTCCCCTGCCAACCTCTTCTCCCTTCCCACTTACAAGCACAACATAAAGGCCTGGCTTGCAAGAAAAAGTTTCTGCACCACCCACGCAGATGAATTTTGATGTAGTAGTTTCACCATTGCCAATTATTGCAGTGCTTTGAAGGATTATTGCATGTGATGGCACGCTATTATCACTGGGAATCACAGGTGAGTCACGGGTATACCTCTGTGCTTGCCTTTCCAATATAACTGGGCCAACCTCCACTGGTTCACGGACATCCTTCCCTGCACGTGCTAGCCTTGCTTTCCGGTTGTTGAGCCTGTAGTGATACATGATGAAGGCACAAGTTTATTAGCTAGCAAATTGATCAAAATCATTATTTACTCCCAGCAAATTTTTATTTCAATAATCCCGTGCTTCTATCATCATTTCTAAACATTCTGACCTCTTCCCCTGAAATTAACCATTTAGGAGTTACTACCTCCTTGAACTCTTTCAAGAAAAAAAAACCTTTTGTTTTTCATGCATTTCACATTAATGCTGCGTTTGATTGCCAACTATCTAAAAGAGAACTCGAAAGAACTTCAACCAGGAAAAGACACTCAGCAAATTAAAGCAAAGGAGATGCATTTTTAGCCACAAAATGTAAAATCATTGGAAGGATGATTCTGCCTTACCAATTTTTTAGCTGTGATGATGTAACTACAGAACCCTGAGAAAATAAAGAGATACAAGCATACTAGGTCAAAATGTGTATCCAACTGTGCAGAAAATGATTCAGCTATATTATGTATGGTCCATTGTGCAATTACTTACGTATGTACTTAATTTATGAGCCCATGACCGTAGAGAAGCTGCATTTCGCTGCATTTCAGGTTCATCTATCAGGGCTTTTTCAACGAGTGCCATTTGATAGTCATTCATTATGGTTCGTTTCCTTTTTCTTGGCTGTGTTTCTTCAAATTGGATGGTTTCAACCTTTTCAACTTCTTGAACTCCTTTAACATGACTTTCGTTAACTTGCTCACTTGATTTTGAAAAGTCACCATTGACTGTTCGACCAACACAAGTCTTTCCTCTAGTGGAACTTGTATCTGAACCACTCGTATCAATATTCTGAACATCCTTTTCAATCTCTAGTAAATCACCAGATTTAGCATTATCGTCCCTCATCACACAGTCACCTTGATTCATATGTTCAGCTTTCCGGCTTAGCTGTTCCCCTTTTTGAATAGTGGAATTCTCTGAAGTTTCCTCTTTCAGATCCCCATATTGAATGTTAATATCAGGATGTTCTTTCCAAGGTAAAGATGATGAACAACCTCCAATACTTTGAGCTTCCTACAGGAATCAGATCCTATGATTAAAGCAACAGGATACATGGTGAAATAAATTGAATACTTTTCTTAAATTAGCTGTGTACATTATTCTGAATTTTAGCCCTGAAACGCTTTAAGACTACCTACTTTTCAAGTTGGAACAGTCTGAAAATCCAGCTATTAATACAAGTGCATCCATGACATAAATTTGAGTTTCTGTCCAATTTTTGTCAATCCTAACTCAATCTATTGGAGCCAAAAAGATTTTCAGCTGAGCTTTAACATCAAATGCCAGCATCATCTTTTGGTGAATACACCAAAATGAATTGGCATTCACCAGATGACGTTCCCCAAACCTTAGAGAACCTATCCAATTATATTGACGTCTCAAAATTATTTTCCTGAATATGCCCCAGCAGCATAACTTGAGCCATTTTACTTTCAACATAGAAAAGAGCAAGAAAATTGACCCAGGTGCAAATCAATGAAAAATTAAAATAACAATCCCAAGACAAGAATCTCACTTGAGCTTGAAATTCTTCAAAATCAGCAGGATTAATCTGCAACTGTAATTGGTTAAAGAATACTCTGCAACAAGAAAGAAGAGAAAATAGTATACCATGTAAGTAGCGAAAATCACAAAAGATATACGACAGGGAAATTAAGCACACTTTTAAACAGGGAAATTAAGCACACTTTTAACTCTCTGAAGACAGAAAGCTCTCCATGATGATAAAAAAATCTGAAGACAATTTGCGTAACATGGACTAATTATCCATTGCCAACAGCCATCAACACATTATTGCAAATTATAGAAGTTATTGGTCCTAAACTCTAATCACATTGATCTGTAGTTAAGCCTACCCTATGAATAGAAACTCTAAACATGCTACCCTATGAATCGAAACTCTAAACATGCCACTTTTAATCAGAAGCAATGGCTAAATGACACGGAGATACCTATGAAATGCAGCTATATAAGATACTCTTTTAACAAAATATTTTAAAAGATCGAGAAAAAGGAATCCAAGAAACAGCAATCCATGTGTGCTCTATAATACATAACCAGCCTTCATATTCTGTCAAAAATGTAGTCTGATCTACCTTGCTCTTTATAAAATAAAATAAAAAAACAATTGCACATAATAAAGAATACGTTGAGTTTGGTTCACCTTAGGAGCTGCACATCCTCCTCAGTCAAAAAGTTAGGTATTAAAGATTCTGCATGACTTAATAGTGAACCTGTATATGAAGTTATTCATCAGAACCAGAATTTAAAATTACATTTACTAGAGAATCATCAGTAACTGATGCTTACGCAAATTTCTGCAAACATTAGCAACTTTTTGAACACCAGAAGGAAAACAAAACCCAGGCAATGATTTAGACGGATCCATCCTCATACAGTCAAGGAACTTGTTAAGGAAGAGGTTTCTTTCCTGCTCTGTGGATTAGAGAAAAAGGTTATACTACATTGGTTAAACCATATGCAGGATAATAACAATAGTAGATTATCATTGGAAGAGGTGACCTTCACAGATGTTGGGCACAAAACAATGGAGGTTGGCAATTACTTTTACAAACAATGAAGTCCTTTGATGAGCATAACTAGCTTGGGGGATATTACTTGGAATTAAAGTAATTTCCAGATTTATTGTGCTAAATGTGTTCAATGCAGAAACTGTTTCCAAACCCCATCCAGCTGCTGCAAATGTATCAAATTCCAGAGTAGCATCGTCCTCTCTTGGTGGAATTTCAGAAGAGCACCAAATGGATAGAAAATCTCCATGAGGGAGAAGAAATATTGCACTTAGAACTGCTGTCTGAAGATGCATTTCAATATAAAAGAGAATAAAAAAGAAGTTAGTTTTTCATTCAAGATGGATATTAGGTGAAGCATTAAATTAGTTGTTTCTAAAAGAATGTTGCAACCAATTTGATGACCAATTACTGTTTTCAATAAAGTTGAGATATGTTTTGTCAATGTTTTCTTCGAAAAGTCATTGCACCATACAGCCAAAAGTAGGGTCATATAACTAGGCAAACATGCAGCATATTCCAACAACAGCTTACAAAATGAGTCATAATGTAAGATCGGAAATTTGAATCATCTGACAACATGTCAACCAGACGCATTGCATTGAGTTGCAGAAGGCCCATTGGGAAACTTTTTTCAGGCCAAGCAGTATGGTGAGTAAGATCTTTAGTAACTGCAGCCTTCAACAGTTCAAGAACCTACATCACAACAATGATATTAGCAATAACCACTTTGACAGTAAAAGCAGGGCGAAAACTTACAAAGTCAATCAAAGAAACAAATGGTCTTCACAAATTAGTAATAATAGTCAAGATATCTTCAACAAAAATGCCTTTTCAGAAAATATGAGCTTTTTGCAAAATATTATATGTACTCCAATCTTTTTAATAAAGATTTTAAGTTTATCAACTAATGTTGGAGTTCCAAACTAACAAAAAGATATTAACTTTTTATCAGCTCTCATATTCTTTAATGTCAAACTTCTCTTCTTCTCTTGATGGGAAAACTGGCCACAGGAGATAATAGAGATTAATATGGATAATGTGAATTTGTTGAAGAATTTTGATGCAGCTGCTGCATGAAGTAACTAAAAGAAATTTAAACCACAACAGTCTTGCCTCGACAGAAAAAGCAAAGTTGCTATATTGCAAATAATTTTTTTCTTTACAGCGTCAGGATAAGGAACAGATACTAACCTCTAATGCAACAGACTTTGCTAACTCAAGACTTTTCTCAGAGCTTGCAACTTCATCAAGATAAGAAGTGCTTTCTGCTTCACACAGATGCAATAGCTGCATAAGGGATAAAATGAACAGACTTGAATAAAACAGGAAAACACATAGGATCATCGATAGGAAGACATAGGAGACCCAAATGAACCATATCACTGGGAGTAGTAAGACTTACAATTGATAGTACTTTAGCTTTCAGCCTAGATATTGCAGCAACAACTGTAGAAGACTCTAAAACTGGAGGTTCATTGTTTAACTTCAAGATTGACTGGGCCAGAAAAAGGATTCCACCCTTTCTACATAGTTCCTGAAGTGGCATGAAAACCAGATACTTGTAGCAAGATAATAAAGGATATGCATGCATCATCTTAGGTCAAAAGCAAACAAAATGGGAAGTACTCCATTTGATGTCTTTCGAATAGGTATTTATGACACAATAAGAAGAAATTAGTTCTATGTACCTTGTTGCTAAGTAGGTGCTCCCTAAATCTGTTTTGTTGACACATTGACTGAAGAAACTGTAAAGAGGCTTCACATTGTTGACACATATAATTGATTATTTGTTCAGATGTCGGGCTTGATTTTATCGGAAGGACTGTGTTGTGAGCTGACAGCTTCAAGTCAAGAAACTTAATGGCTACATTAACTGCTCCAAAAGCTGAATCCGTAAATATCGCAACCTATGAGGGAAACTTTATGATTAGAGAGCCTATATTTCAAGCATGCAGAAATTGAATGCAAAATACTACCACAAGCTTCATTGCATATAGTCAAATATAGGAAGGACAATAAGAACAAAGACGAACTTGAAATCAAAGGAGCATCTCTTACTCATTTCTCCTAATTTACATTTTAAAATAATCAAGGAGGACGTACCTTGGGGTGTGCAAGCAATACAGGAACAAGATCTTGAAAGTGTGAAGATAAACAAGCTGTAAATAGGTATAGACTGCTTGCTACTAACGCAGAATGAAGAAGGAGCAAGGAGCTTGAATTGCTGTCTTCCTGCATAATGTAAAGAAGTCCTCATAAAATGAAGAGCATGTGACGTAAATTCCAAACTGAACACAAAGAAAATGGTTACCTGTCTGAATCCACCAAGAACAATCAGTAAATAAAACACCATATCCAGCAGCTGTTCTTGCAATTTCAACTCATTAAGCAATATCTATATAATTAAAAAAAACATAGAAGAAATGAGAAAAATGTTCTACTCTTAAGATACCAGTGAAAAAACCTTTGGAAACGTAGACCTCTATATTAGGTAATAGGCATTAGAAGTTCATAATGCAGGATGTTGCACATCCCTCACCTGTATGCAGCTTGCAAATGATTGAACCACGGATTCCTAGACGATGACGGGCTTATCTTCAACATTCCCATATTCAAACAGTTCACAAAGCATGTCAAAATTTTTCTATTTCTTTTTCTTTTTACTTATTTCATGATAATTTAAAGACCCTACTGCTAAAAGTCATAAATACCACAAGATGAAAAGTAGACAAAAACCAAACTTAAATAGGGATCATTAAAATGACACCAGATAAAGAGCAAAAAACAGTTGCTACCTAAACAGACAATTCTAAGTTCTCTTCTTCTAACATAAAGAGAGATACAGGAATATAAAGCCCAAGAGAAACAAATTAAGGATAACTGGACTAACCTGCTCAAGTTTAGCATGTCGTGGTGCTAAGTCAAACAAGGTATGCAAAAGTCGAAGCCCATATAGTACATGTCTTAATCTTGATTCATCTCTGCCACATTTAAGCAGAACTGCAATAAGATGCAATGGCAGAGAACCTGCAAGTTTTTCAACATCGATCTGAAAAAATAACAGAATTAAAACAAAAGCATGTGGCACATTGGAGACGATAAGCAACGATAAGAATGGATTTCTGACCTCTATTGTGCATCCAGTTTCAGAATGCAAGTGAATGGTAAAATTTCCAGAGTCCCTAAGCAATTTATTAAGCTCCTGAGAACTTAGCCCATGCAGCTTTTTTATGGCTGAATTTAAGTCAATGATCTGTTCATTTACATATGTATATTTGTTAGAAAGGGAAAAAGAACAAGGACAGGATAACAAAATAAAACACCAATTGGAAGAAATAAAAAGCAAAGTGACAGTTGAATTATTGAATACTAAAATAAAGAATGACAAGTGAAACTCAGAATCTCATATTGCCAACTTTCAGTAGCAAAGTAACTGACCTGTTCAGCCATACAAGATGGATCTTCCACACCAAGCCTCAACCTACAGCCACTAGAAACTTCACACTAGGAAAATGCACAATTACAACAGTATAACAAGATTCAAGAATGTAAAATACTGATGTATGTTGCATAACTGCTTAGACATCCACAGGAATTCAATTAGTCAAAGGCTGAAAGCAGCATGATACAGTTCATAGGTGGACTAAACACACGGGAATAATTGATATTTGTCATCTTTGTGTGTACATACACCTAGAAGACCAAATTGCAGGAATGGTTTGACTAGATTTTGACACTAAAGCAATATGCAACACAATACCACCCTAATTTGAAAGAAAATGAAACTGTGATAAATACAGTATTTAAAACAAAACACGACATACAATGCTTCCAGTAGAAAATGAAAAGCTTACAATTAAAAAAATGTGGAACATTGATTTCAAGCAGCTTATTAAACCTAACTTGTTTCCAGTATTTTAAGAAACTTATCAAATCAGACTTATTTAACTTAACAGTTAAAGAAAATGTTTGTAAGCCAGTACCTAGTGGGATTTTTTTTTTAATCTAAAACAGTACTACTTTTCATAATTGAGTTCTCACAAGTAATAGTGTATATGCTAATTAAATAGTATTTTTGTTTTTTTATCTTAGAAATGAAAACTATCACTAACATTTACATTATTATGTTTGCAACAACTATTGGTGTTTCTAACTTTCCTTTCCCTAGCTAAATGGGCATTTGGCTTGTAAGATGAGGAGAAGAATTGCCATAACTTTTGATAATTAATGCATCAACAACTACGGAAGTTGGCTAACAGTTTGTAGTGCACATTAAGTTTCCTAGCCCCGCATAAAGAAAGACTTGATCTTATGCACCAAACAATAAAAAGAATGGACCTTAGTTGAGTAACTTTCTTTTTCAGCGCAAAACTTGGATTCTTGCCCTTGAAGATTCAAAGTAAAAAAATATTAACATAATTACTAAGCGCAGACAGGATTGGAACATAAGACATAAAGCATTAAGTTACTTTGACCCATACAAGGTGCCATATCATAGCTCGAGCACTCTTGTTCCCACAATTTTCTATCAGAAAAACATATTTGAGAATTTTCTGCAAAAGAAATGTGGACCATGTTCACAAATTGATCATTCAAGTAGTTACGTGGAAATCATGCAAAATAAATACGAATCCAGCACTTGACACTAACGTGTGTGCTTATAATTACAACCAAGCGCACCCTAAGCCTTTGTTTGGATCCTTACTTGCACAAGAGAAAGGAAAGGAAATATTGAGGGGAAAAGAAAAGAAAAGAATGGAAGAGAAATGAGATTTCCTTTCTCTTGTTTGTTTTCCTAATTTATCAAGGGAGGGAATTGAAACTTATTGTTGGGTCCTGATTTCGGAACCCAACTCATTTCAGAAAACCATAACTATTCTTGCTTCATTTTCTTTATTACAACATCATTCAAAGCAATTCAATTTCCAAAAGGAATTCATCAATCCCTCAACCTCAATTCATTATGATTCATCATATACACAAAGCATCTTATCATTCTCAAATCCTATCTTTCTTTTCCATAAAAATCTCACACACATACCAATATACCAACAATTCATATACAAATTTCATCAACTTAAACGGAAAACTTCTTCCAATACATTACATTCGAACTCAACTCATCTCATCCATGTACAATTCACATGCCATATCCATACACAGATTCACATTCCAAATTCCATACACAAATCCATATCTCATTAACTTCCTAAAATAAATGTTTACAAAATCTTAATGGCATTCCAAGCCATATTACATCATCAATATCAAAATCCGAATACAAAAGATACAAAACTCCAAAATTATCAACATATGTCCAAGGTCTTATTCTTACAACAATCTAATTTAAAATACATCATGTGCATAACAAACAAATGCCTTGACTTTCCTTCACTCGATTTCTTTCTCATCACCTGGAGATGGGGAAGAAATGGGGGGTGAGCTTAAAAGCTCGTGGGTAACATGTTTATAATTGAAAAACAAGCAAAAACCATTTTAAAAACTCATTGCCATGGTACAATTTCGAAACCATAGTAATTTCACACTTAAAAATCATAAAGCACTTATTTCATGAAAATCTCAATTTGTCAAACAATTCAAAATAGCACAAACCATGTATGCATCAATCTTGGCAAACATGTCATGAGCACATTAGCACATCAAATTAGTTCGGGTGGATCCAAAACAGAACGTACTACGCATTTCCACATAATGGTCTTACGTAGCCGTAAACTTATGGGAGTCCATGAAGGAGCTCCATGCCACTAGCGGGCAGGCGAGAGAAGCCTTTTTGTCAAAGTGCACTGACTTAACTTAGGGGACCACCACAAACCCACATAACATGCATTTCATGACTTGTAACACATGATGCCCATAGAGGCATATTTTGGAAACTTGTTTTCTTAGGCTTGATACCTTTTTAAAAAAAAATCATTTTCATAATACATAAATATGCAACACATTTTCAAAACACTCAAAGAACAGTACATACACATTTAAAAGTAGTTGAAACTCATTTATTTTCACTTCTTGAAAGAGTCATTAATGGCTTATTACTAAATCATAAAAATGTAACCCACTTTGAATTTCTTGATTATGGCTTGCTAAAAAATGCCTCTCCTCTTGCTCCTCTTGTCCTTCTCGATTTTCTTCAACATTGACAAAAAGAATCCCAAATCAAAAGAATTTAAATTGGAAAACCCAAAGAACCCCATGCATGAAATTGATCCTAGAATACTAATACCCATACCTTTCCTAAGCTCTTTGAACCAACAACCTTTTAAAACTCCAAAAGATTAAAAACAACTTACCTTAAATCTTCACCAAAAAAAGATTTTCTTGGCTATAATAGAAGATCTAATCTTCCTCTTCCTTTTTCCCTTCTTGATCAGTCTCAAAATTCCTCTTGAAGGTTAAGAAAAATCAAAACCTAGCTGGCTCTTCTTTCTTTCTCTAAACTCACGATACTCTCTCCTTTCTTTCTTCAATTTCGTTTTCTCCCTCTTCCAAAAGCAAGACACCCTATTTTCTTCTCTTTTACACCATTATTGATTGCCTAAAGTCCCTTTTTGCCCCTACTTTAATGCCTTATGGTTTTTAAACTTAAGTGACTTGTCAAAATTGGCCTTACACTCTCCCACTACTTTAATAGTTCAACGCCCTTAATCCTTAGCCCATGTCATATCTTACCCACATTAACAAGCTAATTAATTTCAACATGACTAATCTAGCAAGACCCCAAAATTAGTCTCATCATGCTTATAAAAAAAATTTCAGGGGCCAACAACAAATCTGTTTAAGGAATGGAAGATCTTTATGTTTGGTTAGAGCATCCTTTTGAAGATACACTAATGCTCCTTATAGGAAGTACTTGGTTCTTAATATATAAGAGATGGCTTGGTATGGGATCATCTAGCGTAAGAAGTTGTTGTTTAAAGTTTCTTTTCTTATATGGCATGTTTATAAAAAAAAATTAGGGATTGTGGACAATCTAAGATTCCTCAAATCCTCATAAATATGTTTCCTATGCAACAACAACAACACCAAGACAAATCTCTCCGATAAGCAAGGTCTGGGGAGGTCTAGTAGTACACAACCTTACCCTTAACTAGTAGAGAAGTTGTTTCCAATTAACCCATATGAAAAGAGAGAAAGCAAGAGAGGGAGAGAGAGATCTAGAGAGAGAAAACATAGTAATAATAAATAATAAAATAATAATATTACCTATACAAGAAGACCAATAATCCTTACAACACCTTTTCTTCAATTGTGAATTCTAAACATACATATAGTCATAATACAAGAGTGGTTTAAACTTTATATTTTAAGTCTTAGTTATATTGGCATCCTCAAAATGTTGTAGCAAGATCGGTGTATATTAGCTAAAGACAAAACAATCCATATAATTGCAAATGGTAGCACCATATATTCCATTTGGAAGGTAAGTAACACGAAATTTTTCCATGCAAAAGAAAAAATAGGAACCCGATAACTTAAGAGTTAATCTTTTGAATAAGGGAGCAACTTTTGGTGAATCAGATTCAAGAAACGTATAGTCATACACTATCTTCAACCTAGTCTCTTTAGTTACTTAAGAACTTGTTTTAATCATCAAGGGTATGAAGTTAGCTTATGATAAATAGCAACTCTTATGGTCTGAGCTTATATTCTTATGTTTCTATCAAAAAGCTTGAAAACCAATGTAACTACCAACCTATATTCATCATGCCAGTGTTATAAAGGTTTTCTAGACACTCAATTTACTTTGAAGTTATGCCTACACCTTTGTATGATAATTGTACTTAGGTTCGTATAAGAAAGAAATAACCTTCCCTACATGATCGTTGACTAACGAAATTTGTTCTCAAATGTCTGGTGACCCTTGCATTGTTTAGCTCTCACACTCAAGTAAGAATATTACGAAAGCAATAATTAATCAAAAACAATAATAAAGAACACAAGAAATATGGTAAAAATCAACATTTATTACTTCATTTAAAGCATACAAAAGAATGTTCTCTCTTAATGTGATCACTCCATGTATGATAAGGAGCTATATATAATAAGCACATATGGCTTGATGATGAAATTACAATTCGTAATTCTAATTGATCAAAATTGCCTAGATCATATATATCCTTACCATATTACATCACACTAACCAATTAAATGATACTCTTTATCTATATAGTTACAATTAATAAAATAAGAGACTAATGCATCTATATATATAAAGATCTTCACTATCTTCAAATGATAGTCATTATCTTTTAAAATTGATGTATATTTCATATAATTTTATTTATCACATCATTCAAGATTTCTAAGGAATTGTCCAATTCAGAGCCTTTCAGATCACACTAGTTCAATCCAATGTTTACCTATGTTAAGTCCGTTAGTCATGGTCTATTAATTTGAGTACATATTAAATCCTTGAAGCTCTTACATGCCTTCCTTATGCATTTAATCCAACTAATCTTCAATTCAAAGTCCATTTTAAGCTAACTATAAAATGTAAAATGATGAAAAAATTTCAAGATTTTTACCAATGCATGTCTACACTCGCGTACTCTTGAGCTTTTATCAACGATGCCTATTTCCCCTTGTCAACCTGCATGTCTTTGCCTTCGAATAGAGTTATTTAATTTCTGAAAGAAAAAGAAAACACTTTGACGGACTTCTTATCCTTTTCTAATGCGGATTGACCTAGGCCCTAATAGCAAAATTGGACTTGCTAACACACACGAGAAACAAACGAGTTTGAGAGAACCACAGTACCAACCGTGCGCCTATCAGGATTCCTTTCTTCATAACATTCTACTTCTATATATTTGGACAGGTTTACAGTTCCAATGCATGTAAACTGGTAAGCGAAATCCAAAGGTGAAAATTTTCTTGCAAGAGTTCAGTTATCCATTCTTTGGCCTCTTCTATTCCCCCGATATTGCAGAAAAGATGGAATAAACTTGTCCCATTGGAAGCCAAAAAGTGGCGTTACAAAGTTATCCACAATGATGGGAAAAATCATTGAAAAACAGTTTACAACTTGGCCGAGAGGAACACAATTGAAACAGCTCTACCATGTTTGTTTTTTATACAACATGAAACAACCTGTATCAACAGAGCGTGTATTCGCAGTCTAGCAAACGAGACAGTATCTCTTCGCAGCTGGGCCTTTCGTGTGGTTCTCCCCAACAATCTGCAGTCAACAACACCAGTTGAACGTTTCAAGTGAGCCAATAAAATTTCTGAACGATTACTACTACCAACTTTTGTCTAAAAAATCATTTAAGTGAGCCAATAAAATTTCTGAAGCTGCGTTATATTTACATTAATCTTTCTCATTTAGTCCGCCGATAAAATTCATACCTGAAATTAGCCGGCCCAGAGGACCTTCAGGAATCTCCAAGCGGGAACCCTCATTAGCCACAGCATAAACTACCTGAAAATCATGGATCGAAAGGGCATAAGGGACTCAGAATTCAGTTGAGTTGTGATAATTTATGTTAGATGAAACAAAAGTAAAATAGGCATTAGGGAAATGAAATTTGTACAAAAAGCTTACCCTTTCTGGTGGTACACCTTCCCAAGGTCTATTTAATGTACAGAGCTCCCACATTATCACCCCAAGGCTGAATATATCACACTTCTCAGAGAAGGATTCATTTCGAATAAGTTCAGGCGCCATCCATTCTGGAGTTCCAGCAGACGATGAGTCCCTCATAGACGTATCTGTCATTATTCTGGATAACCCAAAATCACAGATCTTGACAGTCCAATGCTTATTCACAAGACAGTTTGCACTTTTAAGGTCTCGATGGACTATCTTCATTCGATGTATGCACATCAACCCCCTTGATCACCCAAAATAGACATTGTCAGCATACAGCTAAATGCTTACTTTCTTAGGTTTAAAAATCAGCTATATCACAGATAATAGAGGTAGTATCAGTTCATGGAAGTGCAAATGCATGCAGGATGAAAAGATATTAGGCAGAGCAGAAAAAATTAAACAATTGAAAATAGAAAGCGGGAGAAAATAATGGAATTAAATAAAAGAATTGGTCCTTAAGGTCAATTATCTAAAATAATTCAGTAAAATTGGATGGATAAACTAATGGAAAAAGAAGAAGAAGAACAACAACACCTAATATGAATCCCATTGCTTCGCGGAATCTGAGAGGTCTAATAATACGCAATCTTACTACTAACTAGTAGAGAGGTTGTTTCCAAATGACCCACATGAAAAGAGTGGAAGCAAGAGAGAGATAGAGAGACAGAGAGACAGAGAGAGAGAGAGAGAGAGAGAAGAAAAAAGAAGACAAAATAAAAAAATAATAATAACAAAAGGATGAAGGAGGAGGAAGTCAATACTAATAATATTAATAATGCGAATATGAGTAGCAGTATTAGTATGAATAATAATAATAATAATAATAATAATAATAATAATAATAATAATAGTAGCAGTAGCAGCAGCAGCAATAGTAATAGTAGTAGTAGAGCAGTAGAAGTAGTAGTGATTGTATTAGTAGTAATACTAGTAGTAGTAGCAGTAGCTGGGGTGGTGGTAGTGTGGTAGTGGTAGTGGTGAAAAAAAAAGAAGAAGAAGAAGAAGAAAAGGATGGAGGAGGAGAAAGTTAACACTAATAATATTAATAATGCGAATATGAGTAGTAGTAGTATGAATAATAATAATAATGATAATAATAATACTAGTACAACAGTAATAGTAGTAGTAGTAGTAATAGTAATATTATTAGTAGTACTAGTAATAGTAGTAGTAATGGAAAAAGAAGTTATAGCTAAATATATGAGATCAATTGAGAAGTTCCAGTGACTTCTGAAAAGCAGGGAACTAGACTGAAAAGAATTCTGAGGAAGGTATGGAGGTCCAGGCAGCACTTCATAAGGGAATAGAAAACTTGTTTATGCAGTATTCACAAAACATATCTGAAAAAGTCACATGAAGGGTCGAGAGAATAGTAAGTGACATTTAGAAGGGCTTCTATCACGAACTAGGCATAAAAGATGAGGCTGGCAGTCCATAAAAGCTTGCTAAGTTACACCCTCACATACGAAGGAATTGAAAATATGAAATCAGGATTGAGACTACTGATTCTTTCTTCAACAAGTATAAAATCAAGAAAAACTGGCAATTCCTTTCCTACAAACAATTTTATCAAGTTCCTCACATAAGAAATGACTAATCAAACATAGACCACAGAAAATCACTAGCACCGTAACTAGGTTTCTGCAAGTAGCTCTACAAGCAGCACATCATCTCATATGTGTGGGGAACACACCTGCATATATCCCGCAGCATCTTTAACCTTCTCCGCCAACTAAGCTTCTTCTTTTGATCACTCAAGTGGATCAAATAATACAGGGACCCCATTTCCATGTATTCTGTAACCATTGACAAACGTGGAGGTTTTGTACAAGCACCCAAAAATAAGATAACTGCAAGAAGTAGCAATATGTTATTTGACCAAGAAGTAGGGAAAGACTAAATACAGTAGAAAGGCATAGCTTGATAGTTCAAGCTCAGAGTCTTAATTTCAATGTTGGGAAGAATATATTTTACAAGCAGGCCTATGAATCTAATCTCAAAGTGTAGAACTGAATCTTGATCATTTCTCAATGGGTGATTCTCAAAATTCTTTGCTTCAGTATTTTAACACCACAGGCATGAACCTCCAAAAAATAAATGTAAAGCATTATAGTCAACTACAAGCAGATTTAAGAGGAATACCATTAGGATGTCGAAGACGGCTGGAGTAAGCACATGTAGGAATCCAGAAAGGGTGCAACGTTAGATTGATAAATGGGCAGGATTAAGCTACAACATAAAAATATCAACAAAAAGATACCTAAGGATGGATATCTCATTGCAGAAGTCCTCCATGTTCTCAGCTGTTAGATCTTGCTCAAGAAAAACTTTGATTGCAACATCAGTTCCATTCCATACACCACGGAATACTTCCCCAAAAAATCCTACAAAAGAGGAAAAATGAATTAATCTCAAGGAACAGAGAGTTTCAAGACTAGTAGCACATGGAATTGTTTATAGTCCACAAAACAAAGAATAAATGTTTATGGTTAATCTTTGACTATAGAAATAGACAGTGTTGGCGCAGTGAGGTTTACACAATTATGAATGAAGACATAATTATGAGTTAATCAAGGAATGAAGACAATCATAAATGTCTAACACTCTCATGAACAAATAATTCCCCTTCCCCAGCAACTAAGCTTGAGGTACAGAGAAGGAAATATATAAACATATCCAAAAGACAAGGCGTAGGTTATAATTAAAATTAAAACCCAAAACAAACCTTGATTTGTAAAATAAATTAAATTCAAATAAATTTAAGACTATAGTAATACCACTACTGCACTTTCAAAAGCAATTTAAACACAATCCTCCTATAACTACAAAAATTTCATTAATGCTTCTTTTTACAAAATAAATGATAAAAACAAACAAATTACTAGCCAGTCCTCTAAGCTCTAATCAGCTCTGGTATGACAATAAGCATAAGCCACAAAAATAATAAAGCAAGGCTAGAAAATAAGTAGGCAAGCTCAACAAAATTTTTATCTTGCAGGATGAATAGTGCCTCAGGACCTAAGCATCTTTCTTTGCTTGTTAATTACCATAGTTTCACTCTTGACAATATATTGATAATCAAAAAGAACTTGTAAAGGTTCATAATGTTGAAAAAATGAAGAATTAGAAAAGTTATATTGCTGATCAATTCTTACCTATCCCAACACGAGTTCCAACAGTTACCTCTGAGAAATCAATATTCCATTCTTGGAAAGGTAACAGAGGTTTGTTCTGGAACATTGGAGATTCGAGAATTTTATTCCATGTTGAAACTAATTCATCATTTACTCCGTAGCCTGAAGTTCTGCTTCTCTCAGAAGTTTGACTCCTATATTCATGTGGAGAGGATGGTAATGAAATTGCCTTCTGAGAATCTAACTGGTTCCTTTCAATGCCATATAAAGCAGATCTTCCACCAGATATCAAACCACGAGCATCAAGATCAAAACCTGACACCTGAAATATGGCAGAAAGTGATTTACTGTCACCATGGATTGTATTGCTGCAGTTCAAAGACTTGCCTAGGTCCCACGAACTGCCAACTAGCAAGATGAATTTCTTGTCAACAATATTCATACACAACTAATAATAAAACAAAATTAGTCTAGGGAATGCTATAAAACTATGCTAGCTAAGGTAGCTTAACTGCACAACTACCATAGCCGGAAAGTTACTAAACCTATGTAGTGTTTGAAAATTAGAATTGTCTATGTTGCAGGACTTAAAAACTTTTTCTTTAGCACAATTAATCAGACATATTGGAACATCTTTTAGCATAAAATCATTTCTATGTTGAAAGAAAATGAAAAGAAAGTTGCAAGAACTGAAGGTCAGATAATGAGAGTCAACAATACTAAACTCCAGATTGTTCCATACTATGCTTCTCATAGACGAAAATAGCAGAACCATGTACACTCAACCATATTTCATATAGTTTATGAAAAAGTTCATTTGTTCCTGGTATTTAATATTCTGAAAAACAGTAACACATCAAAGTGAAGAAGTAAAATGCTAAATTATTTGGATGACAATGTGCTTAAAATATTACCAAAAGATACATTAATCTAGTATCATTGTGCATAAAATCTGATAGTAGATGAACCACATGGTTATAGAAGCAGTAACTAGTCAGAAGACCAGAGCTATATTAATACCAAGTCAACTTAGAATACATTTCTGTACAAGGGCAAGCATCGTTGACAGTTCTTCTGAGAAAATATGACAGACATAATTTTTTATAACAGTTATAATTTACTTCACTTGTATTCCTTTTTCTCAATTGAAGTCTTATAGAGTAGTGTTCTGATAGGTTCCAGAAAACCGGTAAGGAAAATGTATATGTTGCTATAGATTTTAGTAAACGAATACAAACGATAATCTGGTTTCGAGGAACAGGACCTCCAGCCTAGGGCTCACACACGCACAATATACTCACCGATCCCTCTCCCCTCATGCCTATTGCTTATTTATACTAAGAATCTGTTAGGAATAACCGATTCGGTTGTCAGCCCCTTCCGGCAACCAACAACATATACGTATATATATATATATATATATTTACTATATATGTAAATTCATTGCTGAGTTGTCCTAGTTCTACCATGTTCCTGGAAAAAAGAAAGAAAAAACATTTAACACAAGATGTAAAACAGTCATGTTCCCTCACAATCGAAGAGATGTATATTTTCATATCAGAGCAAGCAAATTGACTACAGAAACAAAGCAAAAAACTGTTTTTAACATATAAAGACATTTAAGGACCATGTTGCATATTAAAGAGAGAAAGAAGTTGATTGTATTTGTGCTTTAGAATCAAGAAAAGGAAAAGAAATCTACATTCTTTTGGTGATCAGATCTGGCCTCCTTTTCGTCTAAAGTATTTGCATAGGACCCATCCTCTCCACGTTCCCTTGGAACACGATTTTGCTTCAAACTTTCATTCATTGCACGGACAGCCCTGAAAGGTTCATCAAATACTAAAGTGCTGTCCAAGCATAAGAACTCAACATATAATTAAAAAAAGAAGGGACCACGTCTCTCAAAACAATTTTTGATATGGAACATTGGAAAAACTTAACCATGACCTCCAATCACATGCACAAACATGATCAAGTTTGGTGTATTCAAGAAGTAGATTCTACGAATGTTCTATAACAAATAACAGCAATTGGAGAGCCCTTCTTCAAATACTACTCAACTTACCCCTAAATGCTTAGTATTGGTTTAGTTGAAAAATGTTAAGAGACTTATTTCTACTTAGTTTGTACCCTCAAGGATATTCCTTGGCTTTCCTTTATTTGAATACTTCAGGTATCCTATTACGGAACAATGGTCTTAGTTAGTCTTGCTCTACTTTTAAAAAAAAGGCCTAAAACCTAGTTAATAACAAGTCATTCTATTCTCTCCTTTTCCTTCTCTGCATTATATCAGAGCCAAAAAAATAAAAATAAAAACTAGAAGTAAAAGTACAAGAGGGAGTGTGTTATAGTACTGTTCATCCCACTATTCATTTTTCTACAATTGAACATGCCTTCATTGTCTAAGATACTTTAAATGTCAAAATCACAAGATAAGATGGATGCACAAAATTTTGAGATTTGGATGCTAGATTATGATATAAAAATAACGAAATATAATAATCAACAAATTCGCAGCACCTATCAGATGAAAAGATTATATAAATCAGTGCTCAAAAGCTCAAGACAAACAAATACCAACCTTACTATATCATCACCAATCTCTGGTGTCATGCTTATACTCCTCCTCCTTATTCTACGAGCTTCTGATGTTGATGAACCCTCTGATCTGTAACTAAAAAGAGAAATTCCATATTAGGCTGCTCTAAGCAGGGATACATACTTCTATGCAAAAGTCAGTAAACATAGCCAACACCAAATGTCAACACTATGGCAAGAAATCTGCTATTGCAACCGTAAATCTCTTATCATCAACCTTTCCTTTCTCTGGCACTATTCTTACTGTAGAGAATCCCATAATAATCGATAGAAT
>JANIJF010000004.1:18228988-18239273 GCA_024520955.1 Erythroxylum bequaertii | reverse complement strand
TATGAAGTTGAGGGAAACAGATTCACAATCTACGGTCCTGATGAATTCATGAACCATCATCATCTGTGGAAAGCTGAAATCCTGAAGTCCTATAATATAGAATTTTAGGATATTAATTCCAGGACACACGTCAAGATCAGGACTAGTCAAGCGAGTTCAAGTGCTCAGCAATAACAAGAAGAGGATTCGACCAGCGAGGAGTCCGAGGACGAAGAAGACACAAATAAACCGGGCTGGAAGAAAGTGCTCGATATAATCTCCGCAAACACCAAGGTAATTGCAGATACAATTGCAGAGAACTCTAGAAGAATGAAGGAGATAGCTTGAACACAACGACGTCAAAGCCGAGATACACGTCGTATCCATCGTTACTTCGTAAGGCATCCAATTGCCACATCCGACACCATCCCCACCTCCGTCACCGTGAGGCTTTATTTCTAACCCTTTTCTTTTTAAATTTAGTATTTATTTTATTTTTGTTTTTGTTTTTGTTTTACTTTAATTTATGTTTCTTCTTGCCATGCATGTTTGTTTTCCTCCTTCTCACATTGAGGACAATGTGTTGTACAAGTGTGGAGAGGGTTATATGTTTTGCTTTGAGTGTGAATGTTGCATATTATATGATAGTTTGTTAGGTTACATTTGTGAATTACGTGAATGTGTCGATGGCTTAGATGGATTGAAATTGATTTGATTTTGAACATAGTCTATTAGGTTGTGAAGAGTCATTACTTTGCGAAATTAGTGAATTGGGTTCTTTGTCTAAATATGCAAGCTGATTAGGATTTAGTGTTAGTTTGCCACCCTCTAAATTGTCACATTCATTCATAATTTTAGGTCTTTCGACTAAAGTAGCTTTGCTAGTATTTTTTCATGAAAATGAGTAGCTAAAGCAACCAGGTAGGCAATAATAAAAAAGTGTTTGTTTTAAATAAATAAGTATTTTGCTGGCCTTCGGGTTATAAATAGAGCTAGTAGCCAGTTGAGAATGTGACGTAGCCGAGTAACTAGATCGATATGCATCACAAATGTATGCCTCCGCGTCAAAAGGCTATGATGATGTTCCAACCAAGCAACTTAATAAAAACATGACTTAATAGACTAACCGGATCAACATTCATACCAATGTTTGCCTCCAAGTAAAACATTAGGTCTAGGTCCACAAAATTTAAATAAAAAGTAAAGTAAATAAAAGAAATGTTTTATAATAAAACCTATCGAATTTGTAAATAGCTTTGCCTTTCATGAAAAAGTATTTAGGAGTAGTTACAGGGTTCGAATGACCAAAGAATTATTAATGTATGTGTACAATTGAAAAAGGTGAGTAACTTGACATTTGGGTTTTGATTAATATGTATGTTTAGTCTAGAGCCCCTAGATGTGGATTTTGCATGTTAATGATTTGAAACAACTTGAATAATTATGTTTAAAGTTAAATTTATTTCATGAAGTTGTCGCCATTGTCTCATTATTACGTTATGTGCTTTGTGATTTTGTACGTTTGTTGTTTTGTTTGCTTGAGGACAAGCAAACGTTTAAGTGTAAAGATGTTGATAAGTGTAAATTACATCATATTTTATGGCTTAGTTTGATATGTATTTAATTGTTAATTCAATTGTTAAGTATGTGTTTAGGTTATAATTGTGTTAGTTTGTTTATTATTTATGTTTTAAGTGTTTTATGGGTTAGTACAACTCTTTGAGCTTAAATATTATGTTTTTGAGGTACCTTGATGTGTTTGTTAGTTTCTCAATGTCGCTGCCTCCCATCATCCGTTCATCATATTTTCTGTTTATTTTCAGTTTTATTATTGTAAAGAATTGGAATAATAGTTTGATGATAGGATTTTTGAATGTTAAGGATGTTCTAAACTCACCTTCGAAGTTTTATCTTTGAATTAATGAAATCTGATTATTTATTTGTTATTTGGATTTATTGTGATTTAATGCTGCAATTGCATAATTCGATAATAAACTGAGAGGGTGAACAGGATGAAAAACAATTAAATTGGGCTAATGAGAGTTAGGTGATTTAATAGAATTATAATTAAATCAAATCGGTAAATTGTGCAAAGAGAGATCTTGCATAAGTTTTCAGTAGTTTATTAGAGAACTTTATAACTAATTAGGGTTTTAGATAGGTTATTAATTGAGAGATTGCAACTTCCATAATCTGATTAAGGTTTTTGATTTAGGGTTAATGGTTATAACTCGAGAGAGAGTAATCAACCCTAGGATCGTCTAGAACCAATAATCTAGTAATTCATAATCAGTTAGGTTAGCATTAAGGATAGGTAAAATTCCCTTTCTCTCAATTGGTAATTTTCTTAGGTTGATTCTTGGGTGTATTGCAATTACTTAGAAATAGTATTTTTTCGTGATTGATTCTTAACTTGATCTGATTGATTGAATTAATTTCTTGTTTTTATTTCAGTTAAATTTAAATTCTTGTATTTTTTTCCGGCCTTAAATTTTAGGATTATATTATCCCTCCTTGTGGGATCAACAACTTAGGTACTATGCTAACGAATTGTGCGGTTGCAGATTAATCAGGTTTATTTATTAAAACTTACATACATCAAACACCCGAACAATGCCTTTGATGATGCAATAGGTAAATTCAAAAAGTTAACATAGAAGAGTTTAATAAAACAATATTTTGCTCTATTTGACATGTACTCAAATAAATTACAATTACATTTTTACTTAATTGAGTTTTTATTTTAAGGTTGGAACTTGAAATTGAGTTACCTTTGAAACTTTCGAATCTCAAAACCTTGTATAATTTCTATAAGTTACCTAAAAAGACAATAATTTATTACTTATATGTGTTATTTAAACAATATAATAAAAGACTCCATATAATTGCCATCCATAAATTCTCTTATGCTGCCTCCATCTAATAAATAACCAAACCTAGTGCTTCAGTATTACTACCCTCTTTTATGATCCTTATTGAAAGTGCGGGTTTAAGATCAATTTAAAACAATAATAAAGACAACTCAATAACATAGAATTTAAGGAAAATAGGGATAAGTACTTGTTTTTTTTGTGCAATGATAAGTTCCAACTAGGGTATAAATATGAAAAGAAGCAGTGAAATTTGTTTATGGTTGAATATGAGGAGGACATAGGAAAAAGATAAAAGAGAAAATGACGGTAATAAAAGAGATTAATAATAAGTAAAAGCAAAAAATAATTACAAATATCTCTTCAAGCAATGTTGGGGATGCCTATAGGTGAGAAAATGAGGATGGTAGGTTATCTTATAGGGAGGCATATCAACTTTCTTATTAATAACGGTAACACTCATAATTTTATGAATGCTACCTTATTTAGAAAGGATCTTATAATAATTTTGAAATCAAGTATTTGAAGATAATACTAAGTGGGGGATTAAGGTTCTCTTATTCTTAAATATACAGGAGGTTTACTTAGATTTTACAAGGAGTCAAATATTGTTTTAATCTATGATAAGTATACATTACTTTAAACATGATTTTTCGTAGTATATTGCTTGTGTTTTGGATAATTATGGAGGATTTGATACTCAAATTGAGATATATTTTGCTTTAGGTCTTACTTCTTCCTCTTTAAGAAAAAAAGAGCAAATTTAGAGAAGAATTTGACTAATTTAGAATAACGTTAAAAGAAGTTAAGAAGGATCCTAAACTACAATACCTATACGCCATTATGTTAGGATCGTGTTCAAAGATTGTTAATTTTGTTTCTCCTTAATCACTATACACACCCCTGTGTTCTACCCTTAATCAAGCAACACAAACCAGAAATGTCTCCATATTGGTCTTGCATTGGTGATGCTAATTTCTAAAAAAGGTTACAAAATGTGGAAAATACAACACAACATGACCTTGTGCTTGGTCATGCTACTCATTATAAATTAAGGTTTTGAATTAATAGAGAAATAAGAAACTAGAAGATACAAAGTGTTTCACTAGAAGAGAATTTGGAAGTAATGAAAGTCATTTAGAAGCCAGTCCATAATATTTGTTGATCAAGAACAAGTTGAACTTAGAAGAAGAACAAGAATTCAACAAGATTCACTAGAGATTCAAGATTCATGATTCATGATAATGATTTCTTGTTCTTTTTTCTTCTCATTTTTATGTTGTTATTTCTTGTTTAGTTAGGAACTAATTCAGATATAAATTTAGGTGGGACAGACCCTAAGATTTGATATGTTAAATCGATGGATCTTTTCATTTAATGAGTTTCTAGTTTCTTGAGATTTATCCAAATTCTAATAATTGATTAAACTGAAGGAACAAGAGTTGAAGATTCAATTATTTGATTCAAGTATTAAAATTAGAGAGATGAAATGTATAGTTAGATCACAACATGAATAAAGAGGTTAAGCATGAGTTACTCGAGGCAAAATCAGAAGATCTTCCTAATTCTTGATAAAACCTATCATGAGAATTCATAAAATAAATTATTGCATTCAAGAGATTTCAATTAATTCAATATAAGAGTAGGAGTTATACCTCTTGAGAGAGAATATAATTGTAACTTAAGAATTCTTACTAGTCCAATAAACTAGAATTGTTCATTAAATTAACTTAAAGTCGAACATAGTAAAGTCGTAGGGGATATCTTACCTAAATTTAGTTTATTATTATATGTTTTATTTTTTATTATTACTTTGCTTCGATGTTTATTTTATTTTTATTATCATTCAATCATAATTGGCAACCTAGATAATTGAACTTATGAATAATTGATAGTTAACTCTTATTCCTTATAGGATCAACTCATACTCGTCAGTGCTAGCTATAGCTGTACTGTGCACTTGTGGTTAAATTATAACAATTTTTTAGTGCTATTAGCAAAGAATAATTGTAGTTGACATTTATTAGATTTAAAAATTGATTATATTATTCTTTTTATTGTGTCTTATTAATATTAACTAAGTTTGTTTTGTTCTTTCTCTTTTGCAGTTCACTTTTTGTATGTAAAAGTCCAACAATCTAGGGAATCTCATTGAGCTAGATCCTAAGATTGAAAAAATTTACATATATAAAGAAGACTCTAAAGGAGAATAGAAGTTGAGGAAGCAAAGATGGATTTAGGGAAAATGAGGTATTTAAAAGACGATTTTCTTGTGATTGGAGATGGCAATCGAAAATTAGTACTCAAGCCTAGGCCTAGCCTAAAGCCCTATTAGGCCTCATCCTGATCATTTTTTTCTTTTTTTATTTTTAATTTAAAATTTTAAAATGACGTTTTTCTTAAAACGAGGTCTTTTTTTTTAAATTTTAGGCTTTGGGTTAGGCCTAGTCGGGTTGCTCGAACTCGAGCCCTGTCCCGACCTGATTTTTCTTTTTTAATTTAAAATTTGAAAATGATGTCATTTTTAAAACTTTGGAGCTTTAGGCTAGGCCGATTTGGGTAGCCCGAGCTTGAGCTCAAGCCAGGTCTGAAGTCCAAGAATTAAAAAAAAACTTGAGCCCTACCCTAAGCCTAATTAAATTAGATCGGGCTCGTTGACTTAGTGCCTCGGGCCGGGTTCGGGCTTAATTTCCAAGTCTATTAGTGATCATGTTTAATTGTTATTCCGCTTCTTGAATCAATACACAATTTTCCTTTTTTTTTAATTCCCATTTGTTTTAGTTGCATGCACCATTCTTAGTATTTTGTGCAATCGATTGGATATGTGGAGACTAAAAACTATCATTAACAAGCTTAATATGTAAATCTTGCTCATTTTCTTTCTTTATTGCAACCTCTACTTTTGTACATTTAAAAGAAACAATTGTTTGTGTTTACTTGTAAAATCAATTCATTTACATGCTTTTTATTAGCATTAAAAACTAAAAAGAATTGAGGCTAGTTAAGAGACTATTATCTAGTTAAACCATGTCGGAGATAAGTGTTTATTGGTGATCTTCCCTCAAGTAACATAAATAAATCATATTAAAAGTGATACGAATAGAAGAAATCAGAACACTAAGGCAATTTGTAAGAGAATTTGTAATATAACATCTACATGCCTAAAGTTGTACTACATCAATTTGCAAGAAAGATAACTAAGTCAAATTTAGAGGTAGAATCTTCTAGGAAAATAAAACTTTATCTTATGGAACAATAGATATTGATGAATAGAATTTGAGGCTATGTATGGATCACCCATATGATTTGAAAGAAACATTGGACATATTTGAGAAAGATTTCTCCACGTTGTTTAGACAATATACAATAAGAACAAAAGGATAGGTTGCCAAAAATTTTGTTTTTTAAACTTGTTTAATTAGAATTTATAACAGAGTGATAAGAAGAGTAGTAATATATATCATATCTTTCAACAATTTTGTTCCCTTTAGCATTTTAATAGTTGGGCTCCGTTCCAACAACTTTTCACTAGGTAACTAAGGAACCAATCTTGAATGTATGTAGAAGATGAACCTTTTTATTCTCTCACAATTGGTTTAAAAAGATTTATTTGCCTCTTACAATTGATTCATTTGCGTATTCTGAATATATGTAAAAGATGGACCTTTTTAATCTCTTTTAGGCACACACACACACACACACACACACACACACATCTTTATAATTAAACTACAGCATAATTCAATATACTGATATATTGCTAGTTTAAGTTTCAGTATGACATTTCTTATTTTTATGGCGTAAGTAATACCACTCATTTTATTATTATGGGACTATTTCTTATCTTTGTTGTTTATTTAGTTATGGAACTTGGATTTTGTTTATCTCAGTTATTTCTTAACTTTGAATTGATTTCAATGGCCATAAAACAATCTAGCGTTTTGGTAATAGCACGTGTACAACAATGTATTAATGTGTATTGTAATTGTTGACAACAAGCTCATTTGCAAACTTTTTAAACATCAAAGAACCTTGACAATAGATTCTTTGGATGTAAAAAATATGACCTAAATTCTATGTGTACTTTAATTACTCTAAAGAAGGACTGTAACTAATATATGATTATTTATCTTGTTTATTATAGAGAAAAGAAATATTGCAATTTCTTTGAGTAGTTCATGAATTTTCCCCCTTAAAAAGTGTATATGTTATAAATGACTTAAGAGAGAAAAACATGACTTGCAATAAACAAAAAAGAGATAGTAAACTTACTTGAAGAGATAGTAAACTTATTTGGATATAGGGTTTGATGATATTTTTTTGGATTATATCTAGTGCTGCAATTGATATTTGTATATGCAAGTAATAGGGATGATATAAGTTACCTTTATAACATTATGTATTAAATAAAAATTTAAATTATGGCATTTATATGACTTTATCTATTAAATTAATGAAAATTAGCTATGCTTTTATTTTATAAACATATGTACAAACAAAATTGCCTTTGCACACATACTTTTGAATTCAAATCAAAATATCAACAAAATGATTTCCTGCATATGTTATTGTAATTACATATAAACTATTCAGTCTATAAATTCAAATTAGTCAATAAATTCAAAAGATCAACAAAATGATTCCTTGCATATGGTTCCTCGCTCATGGTGTAATTACTTACATATGATTTTGACTATAACATCATGAAAAAAATACAAAAGTGAGACATTCATAATTATATAGGAACACATATGTTGTTTATGAATAAAAGTGAGATGTCTAAAATTACATAAGACTAAAAAGTCCACATGAGCTATCCATACATAGAAAGGATTACAAGTTATACAACTCCTTTACTTCTTGTTCTTTAAGCTAGTCTAATCTTTTCTTTTACTCTTAACCTTGTTGAGATGTCAAATCTTTCAGCTTTGGTTGCCTTTCTCTTTATTCCAGTTTCTTGAACACTGTTTTATAATGTATCTAACATGACGCTTTATTGAGAAGGCATCTACATTTGACCCTACATAAAAGAAATAATATCAATTTTTTACATCATACATTATAATTCTTTCTTTAGTATGAAATAAATAAGTGACCTAAATGTTGACATCTTACAAGTTTTTAAATTATGTCTAGCTTGTTTACATTTCTTGCATGCTTTATGTCCTCCAATCATTGTTTAAATAGTACCTCCTTCTTGCTTTCACCAACTTTCATTTTTTTTCTTTAGCCTTCCAACTCTTTTTTATATAAGCAAGAAGATTGATCTTTTGTCTATGTTCTTCTCTAGTTATTGGCCAAAGCTATTCACCTTGTATTGGATTTATGTTCTTCTAATAAAACCTCATATATTCCTCATTGGTGTACCACTTAAGCACATAATCCTTAAGATATCCTCTTTCAAATATAATCGTTAAAATAGCATCGCTACAATGGATCCTAGTTAACTTTAATCTCTCATATGTGCATTCACTTTTCCTCAAATCCACTAAATGATGGTCATGGATCTACTGTTCAATTTCAAATTTTCTATCGCCTATAAAAAATGAGTTTAATTATTGGAAACTTTTGAATAAATAGGCATTAAATGCAAATAATGTTATTACCTATAAAATGAGTCAAATAATTAGTAGTCTCTTTGTTTTTCTCTAATTTTGACATTATGTTAAGATGTCACTTTTTTTTAATGTAGCCTTTCCTTGCTTCTTCTAATGAAATCTCTTTATTATAGGTCTTCTCATCACTTCCAAGCAAGTCAATATTGGTTTGTCTCTTACATTTTTCAAATACGCATTGAAACATTCTATTATGTTATTTGACAATAAATAACTTTTTCATCTTCTATCAAGTGCATTTCTACACCATCTCTTCTTAGGAATATTTGCCAATCAGTTTTGTTCATCCTTGTTCATGCTCTCCATCTTACTCATTTACTGCTTATATTCTTGTTGAGTATAATTTAAAGCAATACACTACATCTGGTACTTGTAAATGGTTAACGATTTAAGCTTCTTTGTAAATTGGCCCATAAATGTCTAACAATTGTCAAAATATGTGTAGTCATGCTCAGATAGTTCTTATAGACCCTGTATAATATGATTAAAATATGATTAGTATGAAATCAGGTTAAATATGAAAATAACATTATAAATATTTCATTGTGTTATCTTTTGTCTACCACTTATAAATATCCATAATCGACGGTTGCCAATATCATTAAGTATGCAACCCATAAATTATTCTAGCCATTTTTTTCTTAACTTTTATTGTAGCCTAAGCTAATGGAAAAAATATTATTGTTTGGATCCATTCCAATGGATACCAACAACTACCTACCATAACTTATCTTCAAATGAAAACCATCAATGCATATTATTAGTCTGTAAGCTTTGACAAAACTAAATTTCACTTGTTTAAGGCATATAGAGTTGAATCAAACACACCTTCAAAAGATTTGATGTACAGTGAACCGCCCTTATTGCATTCCATCACAACCAAGAAGTATCCTTTTAACTTCTCATATTATGCTCCTTCATCTCTAAGAAACAAATACAAGGCATGCCTCTTAGCTCTATATTCTTTGATGTTTGAAATCTCTTATTGGTAATCTCATAAAATAGCCCCTTTAACCCTAAAATATGGCAATTAGGACTATCCTTGAAATGTGCTAAATACTTGTAAGGAAAGTAATTAACTTTTGTACTATCAAATGATCTCCTATAATAATGGGAGTCTTGGAATGTCTTTGTAACATACCACAATTATAGAGTATATGCCCGACATATCGAAGGATATTTAGGAACATACTCTATAAAAGGGCATGTTAAGACGGTCGCATTTCCAAATTTTTAAGGCATCACATATCAACTCAATACATATTTTAATCATTTAAAATCATTTCATTCATAATAATTTTGTCCCATTTCATTTAAAAACATATATAGTCTCGAATATCATTTCATTTCTAAAATTCACATATACATTATACAGCAATTGAGAGATATAATAAAACTAAGACATTTGCAGGTACAACTGATCCTGGTATTGACCCATGTTCAAATGCAGAAGCTACTTCAACTAGACTAGCTAGATCTTCTCTGAACTTGAAAATCAACATTGCAATTTTGATGAGTTTTACGAACTCAGTGAGAGAACCATCATTGATGTGCTCACTCAAAACATAACACAAACATCACAAGTATATAACACAGTTCAATCAGTATCTAACATCATTCAGAATCAAATCCCATATATCACATCATTTAGAATTTAGTACCTGATCACAGTATACATGATATTTCAATAAGCCCATTATGAATACAAACATTTCATATAATCATTTCAGAATATTTTAATCATTCATATCATCAACATGTACACAAACATTGCATACCATTATATCAACTCAATTTAGTCATTCTTTGCAATCATTCACA
>JANIJF010000004.1:18216544-18228888 GCA_024520955.1 Erythroxylum bequaertii | reverse complement strand
CGACGAACGCACAGGGCTCGTCGCGACTTACGTCGCGACGAACCCACTGGGCACGTTGCAACTTATAAAGAAGAGATATCTTTCTTTAGTTTTGTTTTTTAGATGGTGTAAATTATTTGATAATGAACTTTTTATTAATCTAACTTGTAATACGTTCAATCACTATTTTGTTTGATCCCTCAATATCAATGGAAATAACTTTCACCTGATGGAATCTTCAGTTTCTCCATTAATCTTGAATGTGTTACATATCTCCAAAAAGTCTAGCAATATGTAAAATGGGATGCTCATAAAGTAATCCATCAAATTGTACATTATATTAAATTATTTTAATTCTGCTGAGCTTAATCTCAAAATAGTGAGCATCTAGTTTTATCTTACAATGTTTAATTATGTTCCAATGAGTGAATATATAGCACACTATGTCATAGTTCTCCTTTTCTCTTCCATCCTTTTAGGGGGTAATTTCGGTGAATCTTTATGATGGCCTGGTCTACTCTCTTTAATTCAGAGTAAAAGTTTTGTCAAGTTTGGGATCTTCTTCAAGAAATACAAACTTTTGCCTTCTTTTCAGACACCATAATTACTCCTAAAAACAAAACAAACAAAAATAAATAAAAATAATAAAAACAAGGTATAAACAAAATTCAAAAAAATAAAAATAATAGAAAGAAACCAAACAAAGTAAAGTAAGAAAAACCATATAAGACTAGAAAAATATTAAATAGGATTCATAAAATTGGTTGCTTCCTCGATAACATCATCAAAAACTTGGTGATTGTGTGCATAGTTTATATATTATTAACACTACCAAAATTTTCCTATTTTAGATCTATTCCTCATTAACTCAGGCAAGTATACCGATTTCTGGTAAGTAGAGTGTTCATCCTATGAGGAAGCTGTATGGATAGAAAAGATTAAAACTATTAAATAGTCTAAGTGTAATAAATAGAAAGATGTTTTTAAAGATTTTGATAATAATAGATCATAAAATAAAACAAAAACTAGTATTGATTTTGACAATAACCCCAGGAAATAAATGTTAAGCCAATTAATGAGAAGGGAATAAAATCAAATCACTATTTCTAGATGAATACTTCCCCTAGTAGTACTTTTGATTTCATGATAATTAACTTACAACAAATATATCTTTTGAATTGATAGGACCTCCTAGATATTGAAATTGTACTCTCTTAATTGATAGTCATCTGCTATCTAGTTGGTTAACTCGTATCTTTGTCTATGTTAACATCCCTTTAGATATATGACATTATAAATTCCCATAAAAGATTTCACCCCAACACTAAAACGAATATGCTAATCTTTCTCGAGCACTGTATTCAACCTAGTCTACCTAGGCCATAATCCATTCACAAGTAAGCCCTCTTAAGTCGTATACAAGTGAATTAAAATCATATTTAAATTCCAAGAAGAATAAATTTGTATTAAGACTAATAAAGATGGCTTGCAGTAATATATCTCATTTTATAAATTAAACTAAATCATTTCATACAAAAATAACCATAAAGTTTTAACTATCCAAATATGTAAAATATTATTTAGCACTAAACATGTTCATAACAACAAAACTAGAAGACAAAGATAGATAAATCATAATAAAAGTAAATCATAATCTATCTTTATCCAATAACTATTTTAAAACAAGTCATCATTACTTGTAATTGGAATTGATATTTCTTCATTGTTGTTCTTATAATCACTCTCCATCCAATGAGAAGTAGCTTATAATACAACACATTTAGTGTTATGAGCACTAAACCTCATTCTACTCCAAATCTCATAAATAATATTGTCAAAAATGATAACCACTAGCCAATTTTCTCTTCTCATCTCTATCATGCAATTATTCTTCATCACCAATCAAGAGGCTACATGAAATGTCATAACCAAAGAATCACTCCTTTGGATAGGAAAAAAATCTAAATTTGGTTCATCATTCACTTCAACATAAAATTTTTTTAATCTTATCATTAGAGTCTACTTCTTCACCATCAATGGATAGTTCTTCATAACTACGATCATAATATAGATGAACAAGTGAGTAATTCATTTCCTTCATTGTGTTAAACATCTCCAACATGACTTTGTCATTGTATAGCACAAGGTTAGCTTCTTTGATTAAAAGACTTATGGGCCATACTTGTAATAAATGGAATTGACCATATGCATGTATCCTTTACAATACTCTTTAATAGTAACATGCTAATTATCTTAACAGTTATATTTTTTTTCATCTTGATCTTGCAACCAATATACTCTCATTGTCTATCTTTCCTTAAAACTTCATCACAATGAAACTCAAAATTAAACATCTTTAAAATAGAAGGCTAAAAAAATTAAAATAACCCTTAGCACTTACAAGGTAATCTCATTAGCACTTAAATATAAGCATACATAAAAACACATAGAATAATGGAAGTAAAAAGAGAAGTATATTGTAACATCCCGTTACCTATGTTAAGGCTAGAATAGTGAGTTATAAGAAATTACTGAGAAATTAGGAAAAATTTACGTCATGCATAAGTTAAGTGTGACATGCACTTTTTTTCACATTCATATGATTGCGCATGCATTCATTGACATTTTTCGGGTATAGTTGGACTGAGTTGTGATTTTTGGAAAATTTGTGAATTTGGAATTTATTTCCATTGGAAATGTTATTGATTAGTGGATTTGAAATATTTTTAAATTTTGGATTTTATTTTCAGAATTTATAGAGAATTATGGAAATTTATGGAAAAAAGGAATAGGAATTAATGATGATTGGAGATAGTTTTATTGTAAAGATGAGACAAAAGGAGTTAGTTCAAAAGAAACTTAGTTAGAGTTAAGCCTTAGGGAAGTGACAAGTGTCACTTAATAAATGGCTTAAGAAACTTTGTTAAAAGTAAGTAGTTTTGTAAGAGTGAAGTTACCTAAGAGCTAGAAAGTTAAGTGTTTAGTCTAAATTTCCTCACTACAACAAAAAGATGCATTTCGCATCGTCTTCCCAGTAGAAGTCACGAAATGGTATCTTGATGTGTTTGTTAGTATTTTAGGGTCAATAGCGAAAAACGGAGAAGTTTCAAAAAGACTTGAACTGAAACAATGAGCGACGATCGTGGCCCATCAGCCATGATCGTGACAGAAGCGAGAGAAGATAACCCACTATTGTGGCCAAATTGCCACGATCGTGACAAAAGCATCAAACCTAGCCCACGATCGTTGCCTTCCTGACACAATCTTGACAAAGAGCTTACATGTGGCCCACGATTATGGCCTGCCAGGCCATGATCGTGGCCTACTTCGGCCAGATCCGCAGACACACAGAAAAGTCAAAATTTTAGGGTTTTTTGGACCTTTTTGACCCCCAAAAAACCATAGGGCTACCACAAACACATCAAGTATAAAAAGAACATGAAAAAATTTGAAAGGGAACTTTTGATCAGTCAACACAATGAAACCCTAAAGGAGAGAAATCGAGAAAGAGAAAAAGGAAGGGAGAATAGGAAGATGACGTAGACTTGACGTGCTTTTCGGAATAAGAAGTTGAATATCGAGGTTTAATATTAAAAATTACTCATATCAAAAAATTACGATTATGTCACATGTGCTTCCTCCATTTGAGGTTGTTCCAGATAGGGCCTCAGTTGATGACCTCTAATTTTTAGCATATTCCCTATCTTTAGAGTCTTAATCTTTACTGAGTACTTGCGCTCTTGGAATATCTCGAATGTCTCTTAGCATTTTTCCTCCTTGTTTGATTTCTCCAATACGTTATGTAAAGGTGAAGGGTTAATTAAAAAAAATAAGGGACTCAACATTTACCTATGAGCTAAATGATATTTAATTTTTTGCTTTAAGATCCTTCCCAATTTATTCTTCACAAGTAATCCCTCGAGTAGTCCTTTCAAGATTTTGAAGGTCCTTTCCACTCTATAGTGTAACATACCATGCTCATAGAGCATATGCTCGACATACCAAAGGATATTTGGGAACTTACTCTATAAAAGGGCATGTTAAGATGGTTGCATTTCCAAATTTTTAAGGCATCACATATCAACTCATTACATATTTTAATCATTTCAAATCAAAAACATTTCAAATGTTCATTTTGAATCATTTCATTCACAATCATATTCAGTCACAATCATTTTGTCCCATTTCATTTACAAACATATACAGTCTCGAATGTCATTTCATTTTTAAAATTCACATGTACATTATACAAGAGTTGAGAGATACAATTCTTAGTACAACATAACTAAGACATTTGTAGGTACAACTAATCCCGACACTAACCCATGTCCAAATGCAAAAGCTACTTCAACTAGACTAGCTAGATCTCCTCTGAACCTGAAAATCAACGTTGCAATTTTGATGAGTTTTGGGAACTCAGTGAGTGAACCATCATCGATGTGCTCACTCAAAACAGAACATAAACCTCACAAGTCTATAACACAGTTCAATCAATATCTCACATCATTCAGAATCAAAACCCATATATCACATCATTCAGAATTTAGTACTTGATCATAATATACATCATATTTCAACAAGTCCATTATGAATACAAACATTTCATATAATCATTTCAGAATAATCCAATCATTCATATCATCAACATGTACACAAACATTGTATATCATTATATCAACTCAATTTAGCCATTCTTTGCAATCATTCATATGATACATGTAATGATATAAATATGAAAATGCACATGAGACTCCACTTTTATTTTTATTTTGTTGTGACTAAACACTTATTTAACTGTCCCATATCCCTTGTGGATACCAATCTCATTTTAAATACTATCTCGTACCCATTGTGGATACCGAGCTTATTAATCGTTGAGCCTGTGGCTCTTTGTGCACATTTCTTGAGCTTTAAGCTCTTTTTCACGTTGTTGACTTAGGTCACAACTCCTTTATCTGATTATACATATTCATGTGATGGAATGCATCATTTCACATAATATGCTATAAATAACTTTCATTGAGTGTGCACAGTCATTTAGCATATTCATCGGATCTGAGTCCGACATTCAACATATAGTTGAGAACACCTTTTCTATATTCACATACATTTAGAAAGCACTTCCAATACAATCTTAAATATCAAATTCCTTGGACCAACACTGTTCGGAATTATCACAATCATATTAGTAAAAATTCAATAATTGACATTAATCAAAACAATTCAATCATAGTGAGAAAACATCTAAGTTAACTTACAGTACGCTCTAGATAGGCTATTGCCTTGGCGACTCGGCAATGTCTGGATGCTGACGATTTACTTGCGTTTCTTTAATCACGCAGTACAAACATATAGTTCACACATTACTAAGTTGATCAATCATATGATTATTCAATCATACAAATGTTATATGTGTTATGTTCAATGCATGCTCAATTAACTATCCCGAGTATGTATCTTTTTTCACAATTCTTGACCATTCATTCATCATAGCTTGTATATATCTAGTTTGCAATTAGGTTTATGCCTTAAATAATTTTGGTTACCCTCAATTCATCAATCATACATTCATCAATCCTTTCGTAGCATTATCTATTCTTACAATTTTCCAATTCTCATTCAACCATATCTATTTCATTACTTATATCCTTTGGATTACATTTACATTTATAAGATCATCTTTATACTATTAATAACTTATACTTCTCAAATTCATATACATTGATATCAAACAATCCATTCCTTAATTTATAACCTCAATTAACAACTGAAACTTATCAAACACTTAATCTCTTAATCAAGCAACTTTCTAGGTTCATTTTAAGCCCCAATCATGTCCTAATGCACTATAGTAAAGCAACTTACCCTTATATGGTTTAACCATCACACAAAACACTTTTTTTCACTTCAAAGCATTGCCCATGATCGTGGGAAGGAGCTTATGTAGCTCCCACAATCGTGGGATAGGTAAACTGATGGTACTTTTTCATTTTCCTTCAAAAATTTTCAAGCTTTTAACATCTTCATACCAAATTCATACATCTTCGTCATAATCCATTAATTATACCTCATTTATACCTTAATTAAACTTCAATTTCCTAATCAAATTCATCTTTAAGTCCAACTTAAAATCATTCAATTGATAGCTTATAAGCTATTGTCTTTCATGCATCAAAATCAAAACAACAACTTTCATTCACTATCATTCATGCAGTCCTAGTTCTTTCCCATTTCAAAAACACTACACTACTACTTTTTCTTTGGCATAAATTCACATATATTGTACTTCAAAATTCATTCTACTTCATCTATAAAACAACCTATATAACCCATGGCTTTCATACATCAAGAACAAGACAGAAAAGTATCCAAGTTCATGTATCAATTTCCAACACACTTCATCATCAACATCATATACAATCCATCCCAATTCAATCATCATAAACTCTCTATTATAACATGCCATAAAGAACAATCTTTTACTTACTTGTCTAGCTCAAATTCCAGCTCAATTCATTAAATTAACCTAGCTCAAATTTCAGCTCAATTCATCAAGTTAACCTAGCTCTCCATGCATGTAAAATCATCACCAATTTAAAGTATCAATAGGTTGGTTTTCAGCAAAGCAAAATGATGATAGCTATGTTTGAGCAGATTATGGCTATCTTTAAGCAGATTTTTGTGTGACTCTTGAGTGACTATGAATGAAATGGAAGCAAGATGTAAAAGCTATAAGGGTTTTAGTGGTGAGAGTAATGGAAAAGAGAAATATGAACAAAGCAGAACTACTCCTGCAGAAAATGGACACATTAGGTGTGACCTTATTACCATGACATATGTCCTTATTACCATGACATATGTCCCTAAGCATGTAAGCCATTTATCCACTCCATAAGCTGCCAAATGTCACCTAGTTACTAGTCCATTTTTCACTCAATGAACAATGCCAATTGTGAATTAGTCTTTATGTCAAATGTCACTAAATTATGTATGCCAAATGTCACTCATTTTATAGGCTTTTTCATCCTAATTTTCTATGTATCCACTTGTATTGCCACTTGACATTTTACCTAGCCTAAATATACATTTTAATTCATCAATTTCTCAATTGTAACAATAAATTCCAAGTTACTAATTATAGTCCATCAATTCTTTTCATTAGTAATCCAAAGTACAAGACATTGGAAATAAACATTCATGTTACTTTCATTTTAATTTCATACCTCAGAATATGTCAATTGAGTACAATTTGCCTAAATCACCATTCATGTGTGTATGTTAATATTATGCATATGAATACAATCATAAAATCATATAACAATTGTACTAAATTCATTCTATATGATGTCACTCATGTGACTCAATAGTCTAAAACTTTAGATCCTTCAACAATTTAAGAGATGGGATATCACAATTCTCCCCCCTTTTTGAGACATTTTGTCCTCGAAATTCTTAATTGATTGATTCAATAGATGGGGCTATGTTGTCATATGTTCTCTTCAGTTTCCTTGTAGCTTCTCATGCCTGAGTATCATAATTATCTGACTCCAATATTTACTTCTGATTCGTTCAATATTTATCCATTCCTAAAAATGGAACATTTAGTCTATATGATACAATTCAATGAAAGTTCTCATAAAAAGAAAATTTTCTTTCCTCAATGATTTGTACTATTCATGAAATCCTTATCAGTTAACTATGTTCATCGCTACTTTACGGCCATTTATAATATCTCATTAAGATCAATTACCATCATATCTCACATAATCAAAATGTTACATTAAAGCTTGGTGAAACGATAGGTATGTACATTTACCCTTATGCCTTGGTATGTACCATTAAGATCATTGCATCTTATCTAGAAATTTATTTTCGAAAAGTCACCAATTAATATCTTAAGCTAATGATACCTTGACCTTAATTGATTATGGATAACATTTAAGTATTCTATGACCATACAAAAGTTACCGATCCTTAGTAGTCACCATTTCAATATATTCATATAAATCCATGCTTCCACTGCGCAACTCTGATTCATCTCAGAATTGTACCTGTGGGGTCTAAGACTTAAGAGCATGCAATATGTCATAGATTACTCCCTGTACGATATCCACGAATGTCCTACATATGTGCTCAGTAACATCATTCGCCAAAGTAACCACATTATCAAATGTGTACTCATAATAACTGATTAACTTAACCTTGAGCACTTCCACATATATCACTATCATTTATTTCATCTTACTTAAGTATGTTCTCAATCAATTAAAAAATATAAGATACATAACCAGCATGAAATTCTGATATCAAATCCAATAATATAACTTTATATTAATTCATAAACTCTTAACATGATAATTAAACAACCATTCCAGTTCCAAGTTCAACCTCTCAAGGTAATAATATAAATTTTGATTTCCTTTCAATTTTGTCTACACACTTTAAATCCCATCACTTCTGCTTACATCTCTATTCTTTTCTCCATCAAATCCAAGAAAATATATTTACTTCCACATCAATTCAAAGGTATATAAGCATAACACAATGATAATGTCATATTCAATGATATAACCACAAATACAAATACATTGAATCGATGTCTAACATTCCAAAACCATTTAGTATCTCCTATATCACTATTTATGAATTCCCATTTTCTCACATTGTGACAGATCATTATTCTTCTCATTATTTCTAACAATGCAGACTCTTAACAAATGTTCAAGCGTGTGACTTATTTAAATGCAACTAAGACTGGGGATCAGTTGCCACTATATGCCTAATTGAACATCACTCAAAAATGACAGTGTATGTCATGTTTGAGATGCATATAAATTGACATATACTATGACAAATGCCCATGTAAGATACTAAGCCTAGGCTCTAATGCTAAAATGTAACATACCACGCTTGTAGAGCATATGCTCGACATATCAAAGGATATTCAAGAACATACTCTACAAAAGGGCATGTTAAGATGGTTGCATTTACAAATTTTTAAGGCATCAGATATCAACTCATTACATGCTTTAATCATTTAAAATCAAAAGCGTTTCAAATCATCATTTTGATTCATTTCATTCACTATCAAATTTAATCATAATCATTTTGTCCCATTTCAAAAACTCTACACTAGAACTTTTTCTTTAGCATAAATTCACCTTTATTGTACTTTAAAATTCAAGCTAATTCATCCATAAAACAACCCATATAACTCACAGTTTTCATACATCAAGAACAAGAAAGAAAAGTGTCCAAGTTCATATATTAATTTCCAACACACTTCATCATCAATATCATATACAATCCATCCCAATTCAATCATCATAAACCCTCTATTATAACATGCCATAAAGAACAATCTTTTGCATACTTGTCGAGGTCAAATTCCAGCTCAATTCATCAAGTTAACCTAGGTCTCCATGCATACAAAATCATCACCAATTCAAGGTATCAGTAGGTTGGTTTTCACCAAGGAAAAATGATGATAGCTATCTTTGAGCAGATTATGGCTACTTTAAGCAGATTTTTGTGTGGATCTTGAGTGACTATGAATGAAAGGGAAGCAAGATGTTGAAGTTGTGAGGTTTTTGGTGGTGAGAGTAATGGAAAAGAGAAAAATGAACAAAGTTGAAGTAATTCTGTAGAAACTTGACACATTAGGTTCTAGGTGTCACCTTATTACCATGACATATGTCCCTAAGCATATAAGCCATTTATACACTCCATAAGCTTCCAAATCACACCTAGTTACATTTTATAGGCTATGTCATCCTAATTTTCCATATATCCATTTGTCTTGCCACTTGGGATTTTACCTAGACTAAATGTACATTTTAATTCATCAATTTCTCAATTGTAACAATAACTTCCAAGTTACTAATTATATTCCATCAATTCTTGTCATTGGTAATTCTTGTTACACTAATTTTAATTTCATACCTGGAATATGTCAATTGAGTGCAATTTGTCTAAATCACAATTCATATGTGTATGCTAATATTATGCATATGAATACAATCATAAAATTATATCACAAATGTACCAAATTCATTCTATATGATGTCACTCTTGTGACTTAATAGTCTAACACTTTAGATCCTTCAATAATTTAAGAGGCGGGATACCACGTATGTATTATCCGTAAATTGTTTCTTTTCATTGCTTTATTAAGACTAGAAATTAATAGAAAATAAAAAGACTAGCATACATTATATTTTCCTTATGAAAGAAATAATCGATCTCATATGCTAAAGTATGCAAATTCTTAAACAAGAGTGTGGGTATTTATTAGAAAAAAATTTCACTAAACTGACCCTATATCATAATTCTATTTTGAACATTACTTATGCGTCTATGAAAATTCTCATTGTAATGATTGTATAAGTAATATTTTGGCTTGATATCTATAAAGTTATCTCATATATGGATTATTATGTTTTGATAACACTTATGATGTATTTTAGTTAAAGATAGCTCCATCGGTAGTTATTGGATATATAATGAATTATATAGAGTTAGTTAAATGATCAATGATTCATCACCCTAAAGTGATTAGGAAGAATGCTTCATTATTCTCGATTAATACTAATTTACAAAACCTTTGGTCAAGGTGGAATGACACTTTGAAAATTGTTTTCAAATGGCATTAATTAACTCAATTATTAATCGTAAAGAATTAATATGATTAGGCTCAAATAGAGTAAACATTATTTCCATACTTTATATCTAATCAGAACATTATATGATGAAATGATTGAATTATACAAAAAATTATGCATGGAAAGGTTAATCAAAACTACTTTTGCATTGCTAAATATTTAGGTGGTCATGATATGTTTTTAGATGCGAATCTTGATTTGTGGATATAAGTTATTTAATTATAGAATTAAGATAAATTATAGGAGTTTAATTTATCAATTGTTAAATATGATTTATAGTTATACTTTATATCCGCTGCTATCATATTTAGGAACCTAATAAGTCACATAAAAAAGAGGGTTGAAAAGAAAAAAAAGATATTTTAATCTAGTTCATCTTGATTGTAAAGTTTGAGAAAATTTATAATTAAATATGAGATATTTAATAAATAAAGATCAATGTGAGATATTGGATCTTATTGACCATAATTAGTATTTAATTATAATTATTTTTAATTCTAATTAGAGGTTAATTGAAATTAGAACTTAATTGCAAATAAGTGGTAATCGTCATAATACCGTTACGCAGTTAATACAAGCCAGGGTGAGTGAGGCAGATAATGGGATGCTCTTAGAACCATTTACGAAAGAAGAATTCTGAGACGCTGTTTTCCATATGCACCCGGATAAGGCGCCAGGACTAGATGGTCTTAACCCGGGTTTCTTTCAAAGGTTTTGGCACATTCTGGGAGATGATGTAGTGGTGGGTTGCAGCTCTTGGTTTGAACGGGGTTTGTTTCCTTCAACTCCCTCTGATATGCTTGTGGTCTTAATTCCGAAGATTCACCATCCTGAATGGGTGAAAGACTATAGGCCTATTGCTCTATGTAATGTTTTGTATCAGATTATGGCTAAAGTGCTTGCTAATATGCTTAAAAAGGTTCTCCCACATGTTATTTCCCCTAGTTAATTGGCTATTGTTCCAGGAAGGTTAATACAGACAATATCTTGGTTGCATTTGAAACTATTCATAGTATGAAGAATTTTACGTGGGGAAGTGTTAGGTTGGTGGCTCTAAAAACTGATATTAGCAAGGCCTACGATAGAGTGGAGTGGAGCTACCTCGAGCAGATGATGAGACAGTTAGGGTTTTATGATAAATGGGTACACTGAGTAATGATGTGTGTTCAGGTGTAAGGTACTCTATACTGGTGAATGGTGAAACAGGGGGGCCTATTTCGCCTAGTTGGGGGCTTAGACAAGGGGACCCTCTGTCTCTTTATTTATTTATAATGTGTTCTGAAGGTCTTTCTATGTTGTTTAATTGGGCAAAAAGGCAGGGTTTGATTCATGGGCATAAGGCGGGGTTTAGATGCCCTAGAGTTTCTCATCTTCTATTTGCAGATGACTCGATATTTTTCTTTAAAGCCACAGAATAGGAAACAAGAGAGGTGAAGCGAATTTTAGAGGAGTATGAAGGAGCCTCAGGTCAAGCGGTCAACTTCTAAAAATTGGGTATTTTCTATAGTCCTAAAGTTTCACAAGGTAGTAGAAATACTATTGGTAATATTCTCAATGTCAGATTACCACTTGGGGGAGGTAAGTATTTGGGTCTTCCATCACTTATTGGAAGAAATAAGAAACAGATTTTTCAGTTTCTAAAAGATAGGATGTGGAAGAAGGTAAATGACTGGAAGAATAAGATGCTTTCTAGAGCAGGGAAGG
>JANIJF010000004.1:18084952-18095270 GCA_024520955.1 Erythroxylum bequaertii | reverse complement strand
GACTTTTCAACCATTTATAAAAAATTTCCTTTTGTTTTTTGTCCAAAGTGTAACATGCTTTTGATATTTACCAGTTCGAAGATCTTTATCTAACTCATTCCTTCTACAAAAAAGTTTCAAATCAGCTCGTCATTTTGCATTGTCCTTTATCCTCCCTTCAATGTTCATTATGGTGTTGAACATATTGTCAAATATATATTTTTCAATATGCATCACATCTAGATTATGACGTTTCAAATTACTTTTCCAATATGGCAAATCCCAAAAGATACTTTGTTTTCTCCAACAAAAGTTTTTACTAACGCTTCTATTAACTTCTTTAGCTTCAAGTTTTATAACTTTCAGTAACCTTAATTCATCAATCTCTTGTAATATCTCTTCACCAGCTTTGTGAGGGGGAGGAGGTGTTTGTACTATCTTATCCTTAATGAAATTTTGTTTATTGTGTCTAAATTGATGATCTAGAAGAAGAAATTTCTAGTGGTTGTCAAACCAAGATGTTTGGCCCTGTTAAGAAGATAAAAAGCACCAGAGTCATTGCTACAATAAGGACAAGCCAATTTTCCTGTTGTGCTCCATCCAAACAACATAGCATACACAGGAAAATCACTAATAGCCCACATCAAAGATGCTCTCAACAAAAAAATTTGTGTAATAGACATATCATATGTCTCCCCACCAAATTCCTAAAGATGATACAATTTAGAGACCAATGGTCATAGGAAAACATCAATTTTATACTTTAGATTCGTAGACGCTAGCACAATCACCATCACGAACATATATGTCTTATTCATACACATCCATAGAGGTAAATTATAATGAGTAATTATGATTGGCCATGATAAATATTTTTGGTTGGATTGACTAAAAGGTTGGAATTCGTCTGTCGACAATCCCAACCTAACATTGCAACTTTTAGGTACAAACTCAAAATGGGTGTTATTGAAATGTTTTCATTCTAGTGCATCCGATGGATGTCTCATTATTCCGTCTTCTTGTTTATGTTCATTATTTCATCTCATGTGAGATGCAATAACATCAGAGGCATATAGTCTTTGATGTTTCGGAGTTAGCGGGAAATAATACATCTGCTTCTAGGGTACTAATTTCTGTTTCATAGAACACTTTCTAGGTTTGAACCTAGATTGACCACAAAATTTGAACTATTGTAATTCCACATCATTTCTCTAAAACAATATAGATCCAAAATTGCAAAAATCAATTTTTTTCAACTGGCAAACCAAGACCCTTAATAAGTTTCTTCTTATTATAGAAATTTTCAACCATTGTATGATCAGGAGGCAATGATTCATTATATCAAGCAACAATTTTATCCAAACTTTGATCTAAAATATGCCCTTTAGACTTTATATGGAATATTCTAGCAATTGAAGATAATTGAGTCGTGGTCTAACAATTTGGCCATAATTCTTGGTCAGCTGAATTTAATAAGTCAAAAAACTTTTTTGCATATGGGTTTGGTTATATTTGCCTGAAAGGTATAACCGGCTGCATCATAAATCATTTAGATGTAAGAATTTTCAATTGCCCCCGCATTATTTATTATAAATCCAATCCCCCCTTTAAACTCATCCACATTTATTGATGAGTTTACTTCATTACCCCTTGAGGTGTTATAAATTAATGGCTCTCTATGTCGTGTCCACTCAAAATAATTTGGAAAAAACCATTTTCTTAACAAATGGAGATTCACTTCATCAATAAGAGGAAAACAAACATGTTTGCACTTTTTGCATAGGCATATGATCTTTGGACCATTCATATATGCAGGTTGAGAATATGTATAGTGAATAAAAGCTTTAACTCCCTTAACAAACTCAGGATTAATGAAACCATCGGGTGTTAGTCGTCTATACATCTAATATCTATCAACATTACTTATTTATGCAAAATTGTTATTTAAAAAAGTGATTTCATAATTAGTATCCTTCATTTCCCCTAATTTTACAAAACATGTAATATTTACTTTACAGAACATCCCCTAAGTTTTTACAAGTCTTTGACCATTTCTCCTCTAATTTGAAACCAACTTATCCCACCATATGAGTTCACAATTATAGAAACTGAACATATGTAAGTATCAATCAAATAAAACAATATGCCAACCAAACACTATAGTACGTGACATTGTTTACACTTGTGAATCAAGAAAGTAAGTTCTCGCTGTGACTTTTAGGCTCGTGGAATCTTTCACCAATGAGCCTTATGGGAGCTGTATCACCAGTTTCCAACCTATATATCATCCCGGGAGCTTATTATGCCTCAAATCATCCATAATTATACAAACTCATTCAACATGCAGTAAATGCTTATATAATTCATACATAACAACAACATACCAAACCAAGATAACTATATTTACATTAATCACCAACAAGTTGATTTTAAACAAGCACTATGGTACGCGGCATTGTTACACCATATGAATCGAGAAAGCAAGTTCTCGCTGAGACTCCTAAGCTCGTGAAATTTTTCACTGATAAGCCTCATGGTAGCTACATCATGGTTTTCAGCCTATATATCATCTTAGAGGTTTATTATGCAAAAATTGTCATGTCAATTATGTCAATTTCTTATGTTAATACAAGTTTGAATTAATCACCTACAAGTTCAATTCTTTATGTTTCAATTTAAACAATGCTCACACATAACCATGTAATCTATTAAACCCCATCCTAAAATCTCATCAATCATTACTATAGGTAAAATTGCAAAAAACAACACAAAATTGATCACATTGTAGACATTACTTAGTTGAACGACTTACCTTGATAGACAGACAACAAACTATAAAGAAGACGAATGAGGTTGGAGTATTATTGACGCCCTTTAACACAAAAGTAGCTTATATCTGCTTCATAAATAATGATAATGAGGTACTTTCAAGCTCCAACTATGATAGCAATGTAGAAGTGAATTATGATTAACTAGATAAGAGAATAGAAAACATAAGCATGAAAATGAAGAAATTATCTTCCAAAGTTAATGAAAATTAAAATTTCTGGATGAATGAAGACAATGAAGAAAGAGTTTTGTCTAAATTTATTAGAAGAAATGAAGATTCAGAAAGCATGATGGTAGCTCATTTAATTCTAGTAATAAATATGAGATCAAGTATACTGATAGAAGTGTGTTTGACACACCAAGACTATATTTTTTAATGAACAATACATATATAGTAAAAAGCCTTTACCTAAGATAGTAAGTGAGCATGGTACATCTTCATCTAGATATTCACATGCTAGGCTAAAAAGCAAGTTATATGCATTCATGTATAGTTCCCAACCTAGCCCTGAAACTCAATTATCATTAATGCAAGGCTCACACATATAATAGGTCACATGCTACGTCATTTTTTTGGAAACCTTAGATATATTGATAAAAAATTTGCTTCCTCGAAACAAAGAATGGTAAGAAACTTTTAAAAATGTGATTAAAAAAAAGAAACTAACAATCAAGGACCTAAGTTCATTTAGACACCCAAAACACAATGATTACATTATTTTATAGGTCTCTAAGAAAAAGAAAAAATGGTACAAATAGTGGATGCTCAAGGCATGTAATCAATGATGTATCTTAATTCATGACTCTTAGAGTCAAAGATAGAGGATTTTTCATATTTGGAGACAATGCAAAAGGGTAAAATATTTGACATTGAGGAAGTAAGGAAGATCACAATACAATAGATAGTTTGCATTTAGTAGAATAATTAAAGTATAATTATTAAGTAGAAGTCAACTATGTGATAGAGACTATAAAGTTTATTTTGAAGGAAAATAATGCATTATTTCTAGAACCATTGAGAACATCATTACATTTTTATGTAAGAAAGAAGGAAATATTTATATAATTGATCTTAATGATCTCTCTAACTAAGTATGAAGTGTTTAATGTCTATAAGTGAAGATTATTATATTTGGCATAAAATTCTTGGACATGTAAGCATAGAACTAACCTAAACTTTAAACAACTCGTGAATAGACTCCCAAGAGTCAAGTTTGTAAAAAAAAGGAGGTAAGTGGTGCTTTCTAAATGAGCAAATAAATCAAGAGCTTATGCAAGGGGAAAAAGTCAGTAAACTTGATTAGACTTTTACAACTACTTCACATAGATTTGTTTGTCCATGCTAAAGTTTCTATTCAAGTGGAAATTGTTAAGCAAATTTTATAGTACTATTTTAAGCTAAAAAAGATGAATGGTTTAGGGAATTTATTAAGTTTCACAAGAGATTTCAAAATGAAAAGGAACCCTCTATTGCTTACTAAAGGGTGATTATGGTACAAAATTTGAAAATGAGAAGTTTGAGACTTTTTATAAAGAGAATGATATCTTTTAAATAAAAATTTAAAATGCTAGAATCCCTCCAAAAAATGGAGTTGATAAAAGGAAAAATGGGACATTTCAAGACATAGATAGAACATAATAAATAAATTAATGACCTCCTAAAGTATTTTTTGATAGAAGTTGTAATAACTGCATGTCATATAGCCAATAGAGTCTTAGAAGATCAACTATGTATAAACTATCATATGAGTTTTAGTAATGGAAGAATCCAATGATTAGTTATTTCAAAGTGATTGGTTATAAGTATTATATTTTGAACATTAAAGAACTAAAAATTTTTATTTAAAATTGTGGATGGAAGAATTTTGTCTTAGTTATTATTTAATTAGTAGAGCATATAAAGTGTTTAATAGGAAAACTCCTTATTTTTTAATTATACGCATAGTGTTTTGATGAATCTAAACCTTTTGTCTATTAGAAAATTCTTGAAGAGGATGACAAATATGTAACTAAGGAATTGAAGAAATTAGCCCCTAAAGAGAACAAAAATGATCACCAAGGCACCTTGCAAGAGCTAGTAGTTGAATCAAGTTAAGGAGATAAAAAAGGATGAGATGCTTATACTAGATTAGAAATATAAGAAGATCATCCTCTAAATTAAATGATAAATGATGTTTAACAAGAGGTAATTACCAAATCTTATTGTAGAAATATATCACTTATTGTTCTTATTTTCAAATTGAACCTAGGACTATGGAAGAAGCCCTTAGTGATACAAGTTGGTTTATTAATATGAATCAAAAATTAAATCAATTTGGGAGAAGTGTGAACTATAAAAATACATTTTAAATATTTTTATTCAAGAAGAAGTTCATATATAAGCGACTTGGTTTTGAAAATCATGATGCACCTAACCATATGTATAAATTGCCTAAAACATTATATATCTTAAAATAATCTTCTGGGAAAGCAAATGATTACCTCAAAACTAAAACTTAATAGTATAATTAAGTTTAGGTGAGACTTAACAGATTAACAATACAAGGTCATAAACATAAACTCTTAAATAATGAGAGAGAAGTTGGGGCTAGTATGGGACAATGGTAACGGTTGTAACTAGTGACAACAATGCAAATGACAAGGAAGTGAAGAACAAAATTGAGGAAACTAATGAACCACTAAATGATTATAAAGTTGAGGAAACTTTAAGAGATTTTTCTTTAAAATCATTCTAAAGTTGCTTTGGATTATTACAACAGAAACTAATGAACCATTAAATGGTATAAAATCATTCTATAAACTAATGAACCACTAAAAGAAACATTCCACATTATATATGATGTTATAGACTTCTTACAAAACTTTCGTCAAACACTTGATACCCTATTGAAATTCATCCCTACTTTGTTTCAAAACTACTATCTTATTCCATTATTCACCAACATAACCACACAACAACAAACAATAACCCATTAACAACCCAAATAAACCCTTAAAACTCAATCCACAATAACATCAACACATTGGACATACAACGTTTTTCATACAAAAATTGAAGAAAAAAAAATTAACCTAAGAGCAGAAAGTGGACAACTAACCTGGAGACAGAACAACCAAGATAATGGAAGTAGTTAGTAGAAGAACGAACGAAAATGAGTAAATTGAAGAAGACAACGTGTGCAGCAGAGGACCAATGGAGAAGAAGAGAAAAATGAAAATCAAAGATAGGGGGCTTCGGGTGTTTATTTTCTTCCCAGATGAAACGACGTCGTTTAACTTTAAATGTAAACAATGTCGTTTTCATTTACCAATGGACATTTCTTCCGTCGGTAAACTCTGACACTTATTCTTGTCGTCAACCATTGCCATCTATTTTTACAACGATTTTCACTATTCCGTCGCTAAATTCTGTTGGAAAAATTGAGTGAATAAATTCCCTCCACATTTATCAATGGAATTTTTTTCGGTCGCAATATACAAATTTCACCGACAAGTTTACTAATGGAATTCAATATTCATCTCTAATTTACTACGAAATTTGGTTCAATGCTAATTTGTAATTTTCTTATAGTATAGCCACTAACTTCACTAAGATGATAGAAAATATAGTCTAAGATGAAATTCATTAATTTTTCATATCATTGAATCTCTTTCTCATTATTTTAGAAAGTGTTTCGCCTTCTTCCACTATATTTAGGTAGTGCTCTCATTTTTTATTATCTTACTTTCCCTATGTTCTTATCATATATTGCTACATCATTATCTATTGAATGATCAAGTGCCTTGATGAACCTTCAATTTAGTCATCTTGATCCATTTGAGTTTATGGTCCATCCAAACAGACTCATAGTGCAAGCACATTACTCCATAACTAAGTTAACTAATAATTTGAGCCACGTGTATAAGAAACCTCATATACATTCATACATTGGAACTTTCTTATAGAAAATAAGTGTTTCTCCATACCCTCAGACTTTACATAACTTAATTGTATTAATCATCTTTGTTCTCTCATTCGAATCTCACCCATTTGAATACTTTTGTTAAAAACACTAACATATGTCAACTCTCACCTACTCTCTAAACTTCTCAAGCATCGTACATATATTCCATATACTCACTAAACTTCACCTTGTTAACCCGTTGATATGACATCTCATGCCAAAATGCTTAAGCATCAGACAAGACTTGTTAACATTTGCTCGATTTCACCAACTGAGGTTAGAGTTCTCACATACCAACCCACTATAATAATCCAATGTCCTTATTGAAATAATCCATAGATACTCCTCCTCAAGTAGTTCTTTGGAAGGTTATTTAGCTGAGTTTTGAAGACAAGAGCAAATCTTCTTCTTCATAGGCACATCTTTCATATAGTATTTTCTTACTTTATCATGCTTATTTTTGCTTAGGTGTTACTTCTTAAAGCTCATTGTGCCCAATATAGTATAACGATTGAAGTAGGCTTCTTCTGTCGAGCATCACCCTTCTTTCCTTAATTCTTCATGATAATAAAATTGATATGCTCATCTTACATTTTACTTTTTGATTATTTACGAGAAAAGGGTAACCTTTTACAAATGAAGTAAGCAATATCTTATTTTGGCAGCCTTTCTGACTTATATTAATAATACTCTAATATCTTATCTTTGAATTTCTTTGACCTATTTAGAGTACCTTACTTATTTTTGCCTTCTCTATTGATTTTAACTAGTGGTAGTAGCTTGACATTTACTAAGATATCTGTGGCCACCATTATGGTGGAAAGGTCGTCCTTCACATTTTGTCTTCGAAGCTCCATTTTTTTCTCTTTCTGTAAGTCACTTATAAAGTTGAACAACTTGTCCTCATCTAACATGTTTTCCAAGTTCAACATTAAGTATATGAATTTCTTCATAGTCCTTCATTGGGTCATCTGTCCTTAGTTATTTCAAAACTTCCCTTAAGAGTCATAAGTATTGTTGAGGATAAATTGATCCATAAGTTCAATTTTCATTTTTTTTCTTAAGTGTTGATAGGGAGTTTGCCCACACTATTGTTGAGGGAAGTTTGCATCATCCATCACAACTTAGCATCATCCAATATGTACATAGCTTTTATGGATGCCTTTTTTGAGGTGGAAATCTTTCCCACAAAAAGGTATTGCTTTATATCTCATAAGAAAATTTTAACTTCCTTAGAACTCTGCTTGCCATAAAAAACATATGGGTCTTATATTTTACCAAAGTGCTCTCCCATCGAACTCCAATTTCATACCTAGTTATAGCATGCTTGAGTACTAACAAGTCATAACTCATCTATTCATGAGTTTTTAATTGTTTTCAAGTTTTTTTATAGCTCCTACACTAAATATTTAAAGCATTATAATAATTAAATTTTAATCTCCTCTAATTAGCCCCCCCCCCCCCCTTTATAAGATTGTTTACACTAGCTATTTGTTACTAATAGTAGGAACTCCTCACTGAATTTTGATACCAACTATTATGATTACTTTTCTCGATGTAATGAAATAAAAGCAAGTTTTGAAAGCCCTCATGTGATAAAACTTTGTTTGTCAATGATTAACCTTTTCTTCACCATTCTTCAAGTAACTTCCATATAAGTTTCTAAACATCTCATACACTCTTATTTAAGTGCTTCACTCGCTTATGAGACATAAGTGTTTAACATAATTCAAACAAAAAGAGAATAAGTTTAAGATATGGTAAAGCCAATTTATTATCATTATTTACAAAGACAATTCAAAAGAAACTAGAAAAACTTTCACCTTAAATCTTTTTACAAAAAATACTCAAAGAACTTCTTATTTAAAACTCTTTATAATAATACTTTCATAAGTCTCTTAAACTTTATCTAAGCAAATGATTTAAATGAATTACATACTGAAATAGATAACATATAATGCCTTTATATATGTTTATAAGAACCTAGTGTCTAAGGAAGTACAAGCCATTAATTTCACTAATCTACTTAGTGGAAAGTTAAACCTTTTTAGCCATTAACTTTATTATGATGACGGAGAATATATTCTGGGATAAAACCCAACACCTTGCCATATTGTCGTCCCATTTTTCTACTACTTTATGAAGTGATCTCACTTCTCCTATCATATTTAGTTGCTTCCACTTCTTTAAGCCACCTTCTTTATGTTCTTATTATATATTGTCACATTATTGCTTCTTGAATAACCAAGTACTTAACGAACCTACGGTTAAGTTATCTTTGGTGATTTTAGTGCATGTCTATCTAAGAACACCCATGATACAATTACAGTTTTCTATGACCATGTTAACTAAAGACTCGAGCCAAATGTATAAGAAATCTAACCAATTTTTATACCTTTGGACATCCTCGTTGAAGTTAAGTGGCTTCGAACACCCTCAGACTTAGTACAACTTAACTGTATTAATCATTTTTGTTCTCACAACCAAATATTACCACTTATTGAAAAAATTTGTTAACGTGCATAAACCTATGCTAACTCTCACTTACCTTAGAGATTTTGTCAAAATCATAAATATTTATTTTTATTCACTGTTACTTCAAAATAATGGATTCAAGAGGACAACATTAGTCAATTAATTTGGATCACCTTAAGTCTGGTCTATTAAAGGATTCATTAGTAAATATAAATTTTCATATACTAAAAAAGAATAACTTAAAAAGGAAGTTTTGATAAACATGATTTCCTATTTATATAGGAATTATGTTTGAACTTAATTCAACTTTTCTCTAAAAGGTAATTTCCCTTTATTCTAAAATATTGTTTGAATTAATTTAAAATTATTTCTAATTAGAAATTTCTCATAGTTCTTAAGAGTGACATTTTAATCTAGTCTATAAATTTTATGGAAATTAAAAATTATAATGATATTGATTCTCTTATATCTAAATATATTTAATTAAAGTGATTAGAAAAGTAAATAGTATTTTTAAAACAATTAAGTCATACTTCAATTGAAAAACAATTTGTCTTAATTTATAAAATGGTGGATGTGTAGGAAATATGCTAATTCGTATAAAAATGAACATACTTGTAATTGGAGTGACCAGAAGTTCTTAATTTTATAATTTTAAGATTGAAATATATAAATATCTTAGTTGTTTTTAAATTCTATGGTTAGAAAAATAGCGTCTAACATCGTAAGATCCATGAAGAAACGGATTCAAATAAGAAAAATAGATCCTTAGCTAAGCTCTCACTTCTCTCTCAATTGAGCGTGCACCATCGGCATGTTCAATCCCTAACCTTTCTCCTCCGATCATCCTTGCTATTTTCCCCTTTTTCCTCTTCACCAACTCATCGTTACCTGCCCTTTCCTATCCTCTCGCCTACTTCTAGTTGCTGCAAGGGGCATTCCTGTCCATTCCTCTTTTATTCTCTTTTCCCACCTCTCACCCTTTTCGTTTTGCCTATTAGGTTTTTTTTATTGCACCCTGCCTCCATCACTTTTCTAGCAGGATGTCAACCAGACATCATCTCAATCCCTCAAGACTTTCCTCCTTTACC
>JANIJF010000004.1:18051948-18065019 GCA_024520955.1 Erythroxylum bequaertii | reverse complement strand
GATAGTAGAATCTTATAACAAGTTAACTTCCTTATCACAAAAGATATACATAATCCAAATCAACTTCCTTGCCACAAAAGTATATAAAATATATCAAAATACAAATAATAACGAAAATAAAATATCTTAACACCTTCATTTTAAAAGTTTTAAAATGTATTCTCAAGATATTGTTTAATTATTATTTAAAATAAATATAGTATTAAAATTGTTAAATTTTAATAAAAATTATGAATAAACGAAAAACTAAGAAAATTTATGTGACTTAAAAATATATAGTGAGGGTAAATGATATTTTTAAATAAAAAATCAAATTACATGAAAATTTAGTATACCCAATCTTAAAATGATAAATAAGAAACATTAATTTCAATTAAGTACAACTTTTGTACTATTTTCTAATTAAAATATCTAATTCCAAAAACTTGAAATGTACAATAGTGTCCACAATTATTATTGGATATATAACCAAACGCACCCGTAATTTGACCAACCGACGCGGTTTCATTGACTTTCCTTGACCACATCTTTTTCCAGAGAAGGAAACGAAGTCATGGTGCATGGTGTTACAAAGTTCACCTTGAAGACTTGAACTTTCACTCGAAGTTTCTCACTCACACCCTTTGCACGACAATCTCACTTAGATTCGTTAAAGTAAGACCGGCCTTTCCCAACCCTCGAAGTGTTTACCTTGCACACACTCGAAGAAACAATGCGAAAGTAACAAAAATATAAGCAACAAGGAAAACACGGAGATACGGTCAAAAGACCAACTTTATATACTTTCCCTCAAAAGAATACAAAGAATGCTCTCTCTGAAAACTCACTCCCTTTGAATGAATTAATCCCTGAATGCGAAGAGCAAAACTCGAATGAGCTATTATATAGGCATCTTAGCTTAGAATCACAGATTCCCACTAAATCTGAACCACTTAAGATCACGTCTATCCCTATCAGATAAGATCTCATGAACCAATTGGATGACTTCCCCATCCAAATAGGACTCTAATAGGATAATATAAAGATAGAGTTTACATTTATCTAGAACACTAACATCCTTATCTGCGAAGATCTCCACTATCTTTAGATGTTGAATTTTACTGTAACCCTAACTCCCAGTCATCGCCATATCATCTAAGATCTCCTCATGATCTCTATCCGCTGATGATACAATGTGATCTCGCCGAAGCCCACTAGCACACTGGCCTGATCCAATGCTTTCTATGACAAGTCCGTTAGTCGTAGTCTATCCATCCGAGCATAGCCAAGTCCTTAGTCTGTGAAGTCCTTAGCCTGGGTCGAGTCAATCTCCACAAGGTCCGATGCTTTATCAAAATTTGTACTAAGTCCGATCTCACTCGACCATGTTTGCCTTAGTGTTTTCACCATAGCCTATCCGCATATAGGTCTATTAATGCACGTCCATGGATAAGTCTATCTTCCATAATCCAGCTCATTCATGGCGCAGTCTCGTCGCTCTATAACTAAGTACAAGTCACCAACCGAGTTAGCATAAAGCCTCGCACAGTTCACATACCTTCTACCTGCCTCGCCGAAGTCAAGTGCTTAAGCGCCTCATCGCGCTCGTATGCCTTCCCACGTCCTCGCGAGGTCTTACATGCCTTTGCGCCTTCTCGCGCACCCTCGGGTCTCGCATGACTTAGTTTGCCAACTTCGCGTGGCCTCGCGTCCGAATCTTACGTCTCGTCGAAGATTTCTACCAATGCGCACCTACGCGTGCCCACGCTTATCGAATCTCGCCTACTCTCGAGATCTTCGCCGATACTTCCAGCATCCCTCGCCTACTTCGCAAGTTCCTCGGGTTTTGCTTGCCAACTCGTAAGACTTTACTTTGTTTTCTCGTCAACACACCTTTCTCGTGCTAACTTGTGTGTCAAACATTGGCCAAGGCTTGCCAACACTCACACGATCCCACAGTCTAGACTTAGGAGTCTAACACCTAAGATGAATGTGCTTCCAACCCACATAGCCAAGAAAGTGAAAGATGTTCAAGCAAAAGTTCAAGCAGAAACTTGAATAGGCCAATGCTACTTATAAGGCAGCTGCAAATAAACATCGTCGTTTTCAAACTTCAAACTTCTACAGAAAGAGATGAGGTTATGATATTCTTGCACTAAGAAAGATTTCGAGTTGGTACTTTTAGCAAGCTGCAGCCGAAGAAGTATGGGCCCGCCTTATCATATCTTGAAGAAGAATAATGATAATGTTTATGTGGTGGAGCTACCAGCAAGTATGCACATCTCTAGTACTTTTAATGAAGCTAACATTTCTCCTTAGCACCCAGATACTAAACCTTTGTATCCTGACAATGAAGCTCACTCGGGGACAAGTTTGTTTTTTCAAGAGGGGAAGAATTGAAGCGGATAACTAGGTAAGACTTTTAGGAGTTTGTTATTTTCTGATTATGTTGGAAGAGTCAGTTGTCTTATGATTGCGTTAATCTACGTGACTACAACTCTTTTCTCTCCAATTTACTAAGAAAGTGTGTCGGATACTTTCCCCTTTGAACAGCTTGCTATATTTATAGTATAAAAATTACATTTTGTAGTTTTATAATTTTTTAAAACCGAAAAAAACAAAACTAAAAATTAAAACTAAAATAAATAATTTTTTAACTGAATTTGAAAATAAAAAAGAAAATTAAAACTAAAACTAAAAATGAAAATAAAAATAACAATAAAAACAGACAAATAAAAATAAGATAAGAATAAGTAGGCATTAATTATACTAAAATATCATTGCTTTAATGCAGTTCAAGCATACTTATCTCAAACTTAAGTGGCTCAAGTTCAACTGATTTTAATTCAACTTTCAACTTTGACTCAATCTAAATAAGATATCTAATTCGATTCAACCTGCTGTCATCCTTAAACATGATGTATTTGGATCAATCAGCTATTGCTCCAATTTGGTTATTGGTTGATCGAGTTAACTGATTCAACTCAACTAGCTAATTTTATAGAAGCTACTTACAAGCAACGTATGCAATAGCTGATTAATCTTTCCTATAATGTCCTTCACTCTCTACTCTCTATACGACGTCTTTCTCACTTCTCTGATCTGTCTCACCTCTGTAATTAGAGTCATGCCCTTTGCTTCAACTTTAATAAATAAAATATTGAACTTTTGAAAGTGGCACAATTTTTTTTAAGCTCAATAATATATACCTATGATATAGATATAATATTTTGAATTATTAATCTATATTTTGAAGATTATAAACTTAATTTTTATAGAATTAAACATCTAAAATTTAAATTTTTATAAGAATGTTCAAACGAAATATTATAATATATAATACTTATACCCTAATAATTTTTTTAAAGTTATATCTTTATAAATTATTTTATACATAAACAACTAATATTAAATAGCTTATTTTATTAAATATCAAATAATAAATAATTAATATAATTTATCGATCAGATCAGCTAATAGAATTATTTGAATATTGTAATCAGCTGACTATAAAATATATTCGTGAGCAAAAAGTGGGCTCGATCCTGTACATCCCATGTGGAGATGCTAATGTCTAAAACGAGGGCGTTTCGTTCCGTGTGATTATTTCTGAGAACAATCCGACGATTCCTATTGGTCAAAATCACTGAGGCGCCAAAACTAATCCCTGACTTCATCCAATTTTTGGTTTAGGATAAGCAGTTACTGAAACTTACATTCAAGCTCTCGGTTTTTGGTAAACCACTGTAAGCGGCCGTAACATGGCCATCGCAATAGCCAGTTGCTGCTTCTCCGGCCTCACCTCAGCCGTCAAGTTGACCCGTCACATTCCGACGCACCGGTCCTTAGTCTCACTCGCTCCCAAAGCCGCCAAAGGAGGGGCTCCGCAGAAGAAGTATCAGAGAAAAACAAAAGATGATAATTCATATATATATGGCGATGGAAAGTCGCAAGGGACGACGTTTGGGATACAAAGAAAAGAGAAGAAGGAGGAGCTTCAGTTTGATTCGAAGGAGAGTTTGGTAATTCTGCTTTCGCGTGGCTTGCTTATTTTGATTTTGCAGTTTATATCGTTTGTTTCCTTCTTTTTCTTTTCAGGTCGAAGCAGGGAATCTTCAAGAGGCGAGTTTTCTAAATGCAGTTGTCAAGGTAGAAATTGTACTGATGAATGTTATATTTGACAATGAATTGTTAGCTTTAGTTCAGTATTCTCGTACTTGCTTTTTTGTGGAAATATATGATTTTTTCCTTCTTTCAATTTGTATAGGTTTATTGCACTCATACTGCACCAGATTATTCGCTTCCTTGGCAAAAACAAAGGCAATACACAAGCACTGGGAGGTGAGCAGTGCGGTTCTTTAGTAAATTTGTGGATTTTCTGGTTGCTGATTTTGTATTTTGTGTGGGAATGTGGGCGATGGTATCCAATTTCTGTTCGATTCTGCACATTTTGGTCAGTGTTCTAGTTGACTTTTTACTTTTACTCATTCTTGTATTGTGTTTTTTTTTGCTCAGTGCTTTTATGATTGGAGATGGAAAGCTCTTAACAAATGCTCATTGTGTTGAACATGATACGCAGGTTATCTTTTCTCAAAATTAAGGACACAGTACTATTGATATGATAGACTCACATATAATAATAGTCTCCAAACTTTTCAAATTTCTCTCATGTATGAGCATATGTATTTCCAAGTAAGGTAACATGGTAATTGGGGTTTATTTTGTCAGAATTAGCTCATCATACTTTTGATTTGATGAATTGGGGAGCATGTATATGAAAGTGGCAATATATAATGCTTCCTATTTTAGTCAACATTTTACGTTATGTTGAAGCTCTGCCTGGCCTCTTTTATAAGTGTTGTTAAAGACAAGAAATTTACTTTTTTTTTCATTTTACATTTAAATCCAGGTCAAAGTAAAAAGAAGGGGAGATGATAAAAAATATGTTGCTAAGGTAATTTTATGTTGCTAGATCCTTAATCGTTACAATATATGTGCCCTGTAGTTACTTTGTGAATATTAAGCTTAAATGTTGTTTTTTAGTTTTGTCTTCCACTTATGTCTCAATGTGGCTGGAAGCTGGAGGAAAAATCATTTTGATCCTTGTTTACTGAAGCACGTAATAGTTGCATGCCTAAATTGCTAGGTTGGAGATTGTTTATGCTTATGGGGAATTGGCATTGGATCTTGCTGCTGACTTGTCTTAGTGATTTAATTGACAGGTACTAGCTAGAGGCGTGGATTGTGATATAGCTTTGCTCTCAGTGGAACATAAGGAGTTTTGGGAAGAAGCAGAACCACTTAAGCTTGGACGCTTGCCACGCTTGCAGGTTGTAATTGTAGCTTGTACTTATTATGGTGTCATTGTGTTGTATTTTCTTGTCTTTCAATCCTCTTTTGCATTCTCAGCTGCACCTATTATGTTTCAATTGGACTTTCTAACTTGTGAAAGGAAAATGATATTTGTTATGGCATTTAAAAGTTATGTGCTCATCAACTCCGAATCATCATATGAAATATGTGTCTAAAAATTATGAAGAATTCCCTAAGTACAATAGATCTAAACCAATATTTTTCTCTTGAGGAAAAAGTGACACTGCAAACTGTTTCTTTATTTATGTGGACGTCTGTTGGAGTTAGATATGTGATGTATTTATAATGCATTTCTGTGGAGGTATGTCTTTTGGTTGTTCTAAAAATCAACATTGATACTTTGTCCTGTATTTATGGTTTTTATATGCTTTTTGTATAACTTTTTATATGGTCAGGATGCAGTAACTGTTGTAGGATATCCTCTTGGAGGAGACACCATTTCAGTGACAAAGGGAGTTGTATCACGGATAGAGGTATAACTTTGTGATTAGTAGAACAAATTCTGATAAGCAGTGAATTAGTGTCAGTTTTATGTCTTCAATTGTTCTTGAGAAACCTTATTGTAGATCAATTTACAGTACAAAGTTGCAACCTTAAATTTTCAGGTTACTTCGTATGCTCATGGATCATCTGATCTATTGGGTATTCAAATTGATGCCGCAATAAATCCCGGTAACTTTTCTGCTAACTTTTGCTTTCATTGCAATTTTCCCAATTACATATGTTATTTTTTTTGGAGTGGATCACTTATATAGTGCTCCCTATCTTTCTGTCTATTTGTTTTTTTTTGGCTATTTTTATTAAGGCTTTATTTCATATCATTGTGATAGCCAGTGCTTATACTTGCTAGATTTTAGGTAACAGTGGTGGTCCTGCATTCAATGATCAAGGAGAGTGCATTGGGGTGGCGTTTCAGGTGTTAAATCATTTTCTTGGTCTGAAATATTTTTTCTATATGGCCCGATCTAGATATTTACTCTTTTTTACTTGCTTATAGGTATGAAGATAGGATTCTTTTGTGCTATTTTCCACATGCTTGCCGTGCTCGTAGACAATTGTCTGTCATTTTCCACTTTGTTTTCACGCGACAGTCTTTTTAGGTTTACAGATCTGAAGAGGCTGAGAACATTGGATATGTTATTCCTACAACAGTTGTATCTCATTTTCTGAATGACTATGAGAGGAATGGAAAATATACTGGTGAGGTGCTCTGATTATTTACAATTGTTCTTATTGTTATTGTTCATTTGCTCGTGGAACCCTTAGAAGTTTGAACTATGTACATTGTCGTTCTGAGAGAGAGAAGTTTTTTTAAGTCTAAACTAGTTTTGGTAGTTTTGTTAATATTCTAGTGTTAATATCAACGTTCAACTGGTCTCAAGAAAAATTGCCTTCACGTTGCTGTATGCTACATTTTCTATAACATTGCGGTTCTTCTTAACCTCGCATCAATGGAGGTTTTTCTTTATAGCTAGGAATTCCAATTTGTGACGTAGTTACAATAGTCAAAACGGAGTTCCTAGTGAAAGCAAGTTGTTATGTGCCCGTACTTAGGATCGAGTCCAGGGACAATTCTCAGGAAAGTTAATCTCTTTTCCCTTCTTTACATTGGTTCCCTTCCTTGCAGAACCTATTTTTGTTGATGAAAAATTGGCAACACTTGTCAAGGACAAGGTCTGCCGAGATTGGGCTAAATTAATCTACTCCTAATTAGCTAATTTTTATGATAACTTCTTCCTTACTTTATTGCATAACATAATGGCCTTATATGGGCAAAGAAACATAAAATTTCCACCTAAACTAGGACTCCTAGAAAAACTCCTATTCAAGCTGTTTTAGGACTCTTAGAAAGACTCCTATTCAAGCTGTTTTTATTAACATAACTATAACAAAAACTAGTGTAGAAATAATATTCCTAAAAGTAAAATACTCCTCTAATAGACTCCTAATAAATCACTCCTCTTTGCAAGTAGTAGGTCCTTCCCACAATTCATTCATATCATCACTCCCCTCTTCAACATCGAGCTTGCCCTCAAGCTCAAACTTAGGTTATGCCAGTGATGGTATGCAAAGATATCTCAAGTTCTCTCTCTATTGGTTCCTCCCCTTCTTCCTCAGAATTTGCCACCTCAATCCAAAATAGCCGCTTAAATTTGTGCCCCACTGAATAAGTCTCGTCACAATTGTAGCACAATCCCTTCTCTCTTCTTTTAGCCATTTCCGCTATGGTTACATGCCTTCCCATCGCGGGTAGAGTACTTGCTATACTAGATGTTGTTGTTTTAGCCCCTGAGTTTACCATACTTCCTAAAGGTGTGGTTGCACTTGCGCTGGTGCTGTTACTACTACTGTCCAATTGTGAAGATAGCCATAGGTGGTGTTTCGGCTGCCTCTTACCCCTTGGGTGTATTGCATCTGCATACATTGCAATTTTCTTTCACATGCTCTTGCTAAGTTCATTGCAACTCTAAGATTAACAAGATATTAAATCTCTACCTCAATTCGCAGCCCTTCTATCAACCTAATCATGAATAGATTTACTTGTAGGTCTCATGGAAGCCCTATGGTTCGAGCCATCAGTGTTTAGAATTGGCATTGATATTCTTCTACGCTCCCTGTCTGTTTGAGGTTCATCAATTCTCTTATAGGGTTGTTAATAAGTTAAAGGTCGAATCTCATATTATAATGGCATTTGAAAGAGTACCAATGCATCCCTAGTTCTTCTTATTCAAGTTGAAAGAACCACAGTTGGGTCTCCCCATTAAATGAAAGGCAACCAATCTTACGTTATCCTCCTTTGCTATTTGTTGGCTTAGGAAAAACTGCTTACGCTTGTGAAGTCTAACCAATAGATCCATTGAGCCATCGTACGTTGGAAATTCCATCTTAGTATATTTAGGCACCATTCTTGCCCCGCTACCCCCATCAGTCCTCTCCTTCCGTTATGGTGGTGAAGGTGCTTGATACTCGCTCGCTTTTGCAGCTTCCAACCTTGTAAGCATGCGGATAATCTCTGTGAATTAAGCCTTCAATTCTTGTTGCCTCATCTCTAATGCCCATATCCTCTAATCCATCTACCAATCTACCAAAGATTGCTCTTCAGCTGAATGACCTGTTTTGTCTATAAACTTCTGCTTTGATACCAAATTGTTATGTGCTCATGCTTGGGATCGAGTCCAAGGATGATTCTCAAGAAAGTTAACCTCTTTTCCCTTTTTTACATTGGACCCCTTCTTGCAAAACCTATTTTTGCTGATTAAAACGGGCAGCACTTGTTAAGGATAAGGTCTGCCTAGATTAGACTAAGCTATTAGACTTCTAAGCTAATTTTTATGATAACTTCTTGCTTACTTTATTGCATAACCTAATAGCCCTATATAGGCAAAGAAACATACAAGTTTCAACTAAACTAGAACTCCTAGAAAGACTCCTATTCAAGTTATTTTAGGATTTTTAGAAAAACTCCTATTCAAGTTGTTTTAGGATTTTTAGAAAAACTCCTATTCATGTTGTTTTTATTAACATAACTATTGCAGAAATAATAGGAAAATAATAGACTTCTACTAAAAATAAAATACTCCTCTGTTTACAAAATTTAAGTGGCCTAGAAATGCTCAGTTGATATGTCTTGGTAGTTGAATTTCAAATCATTATAACATTAGAGTTACTGTTCTTTGGTGATCAATCTCTCATTTTGATCTTAAAATATAGTGATCAAAATTTTCACGGTGCCGTTTGTTATTTTGATGTATGACTACTAGACTTTACCTGACACTACATCAACCCTTCCTCCTTATGACATATAGGTCTTATTTGATGATTGGTGTGTGTGTGTGTGCATGAATTTCGTGAAAAACTACTATATATACCTCATTAAGTGAGAAGTATTTGTCATATATCCTGACCTTTTTTTTAATGCATTAATGTTGTATTTTCCAACTTAATTTACTGTGTTTATTACTAAATAGGCAACTAAGAAAGATCTATCTGTAACATTTTGTTCCTCTAAAAAATGTATCTTGGTTTGGCAGTTGGTGGATGTATACAGAATTTCCTGAAGGGTTAATTGTGACATCGTCCTTGACTGTTCCATACTAAGAAGCACGAATACGGACACGGACATGCGACACGGGGACACACCAACTTCTAAAATTTGGTGGACACGAACACGGACACGGCATATATATATATATATATTTAAAAATTTAGAATTAAGAAAAAAAATTCAGAATTCATAATATGATATATATTGATTGATGTGTTTCAAGACTTCAAATATCTTGATAGTTCATACATATTTTGTACTTTATAAGCCCCTCTCAAAAAAATGGAACACATATATGTACTCTTCATGGGTGTCCGTGTCAAACACGTGTCTGACACGCGGACACGGCTCCATTTTGCCACCATGTCCGTGCTTCTTAGGTTCCATATGATGCATCTGCCGATGAATCTTTCATGTCTAGCAGCATGTAAAATGCATCGGCCCTTAGTTATTGGTATAAATTCCAACACCCAACAATTGAATGGCCTTAAGGTTGACATGGATACAGTGCTCTTTGAGAATTTAATTGGCCTTAGAATGGTAACGTAAGATTAAGCAGCATGAATTCCATTGTCTGCTGTTTGTCATTTTCCTAGTGGATAGATTGGGCAATCCTAATTGCTTATCTTATCTTTTTTATTTAAATTTTGAACTCCGTTCATGACTACTGCTGTAGTTATTTAATCTGCCATTTGAAACATATTAAATAGTTTTTATGAATTTGTTTAATTAGCTTTTTTCTATTTTAAATTTTGTCTTCAAGATATGATTAAGATTTTGTTTTTATTTTATATGACGCAAAAATGTTACCTTTCTTTAATATTAGTTAGATAAATATTATTTAATTAATATATTAATAATGTAACAAAAGTATTTGTAATATATAAGTTATTTTAAAATAAATTATTTTAACAAAAAATATATATATGAAAATTGTTGAGAAAGATGCTTTATCGATCTTAAAAATATTTGTTAAGCTTACTATTTAAAATGAAATTTAACATCTTTTTACGTACTTTTAATAAAAAATATGTTAAGACTAAATATTTATTGATAAATATATCATCATCATCATCATCATCACATCCAGGCTGAAATCCCGTAGTGAAGCGGGGTCTAGGAAGGTCTGATAGTACGCAGCCTTACCCCTACATAGTAGAGAGGCTATTTTTGGTAGATCCGCATGCAGATGTAATATACAAAATAATGATGGCACAATGCCAATCTCGATTCCGCCTTATAGAATGGCTCCGGCGGAATTGAAGGAGCTTAAGGAGCAGCTAGAAGATTTGTTGGAGAAGGGCTACATTAGGCCGAGCTCTTCGCCATGGGGAGCTCCAGTCCTTTTTGTGAAAAAGAAAGATGGATCATTGAGGATGTGTGTGGACTACCGAAAGCTCAACCATGTCACTATTAAGAATAGATATCCGCTCCCTCGCATAGATGATTTGTTTGATCAGTTGCAAGGGGCGAGAGTCTTTTCTAAGATAGACTTGAGATCGGGTTATCACCAATTAAGGATAAAGGAGTCTGATGTGTTAAAGACTGCTTTTAGAACAAGGTATGGTCACTTTAAGTTCCTGGTCATGCCTTTTGGGTTAACGAATGTACCTGCAACCTTCATGAACTTGATGAATTGAGTCTTTAAGTCCTTCTTAGACCGATTTATCATTGTCTTCATTGATGATATATTGGTTTATTCTAAAAGTGACAGGGAGCAAGAGGAACATTTAAGGGTTGCCTTGGAGACTTTGAGGAAGAACAAGTTGTATTCCAAATTCGACAAATGCGAATTTTTTCTAAGGGAAGTGGTGTTTCTTGGGCATGTGATTTCAGAGCATGAAGTACATGTGGATCCAAGGAAGATAGAAGTGGTTGTGAAATGGGAAGCACTTAAGAATATTGCAGAAGTGAGGAGTTTTTTGGGTTTAGCTGGGTATTACAGGAGGTTCGTGGAGGGCTTTTCTATAATAGCAGCTCCACTTACCAAGTTGACTAGGAAGAATCAGAAATTTGTGTGGACAGATGAATTTCAAAAAAGCTTTAAGGAGCTTAAGTATCGATTGACGAGTGCACCGATTTTGACTTTACCTTCAGGTAATGATGGATACATAGTGTATAGTGATGCCTCGAGGAAGGGATTAGGCTGTGTGTTGATGCAAGGAGATAAGGTGATTGCCTATGCCTCGAGACAATTGAAACCTTATGAGATGAATTATCCCACGCATGACTTGGAGTTGGCTGCCATAATTTTTGCTTTAAAAATCTGGAGACATTACCTGTATGGAGTCACCACCAGGGTGTTTACTGACCACAAAAGTCTGAAGTAGTGATGAGCCAGAAAGAATTGAATTTGAGACAGAGAAGATGGTTAGAATTGTTAAAGGATTATGACTTAATGATAGACTACCATTCGGGGAAAGCAAATGTAGTAGTGGATGCACTGAGTAGGAAATCGACTATGGCATGTATGGAGGCAGTGTATCTTCCTTTGTTGAAGGAATTAGCAAAACTCAGAGTGACATTGAGGCAAGCTGAATCTGGTTATAGACTGGCTAATTTTCGAGAAAGGCCAGTATTGAAGGAAAACATTAAGGAGTTGTAGGAACAAGATGAGTATTTGAGCAGGCTCAGAGAAGAGATAAAAATGGTAAACCTTCTGAAATAGAGGTAAGGGAAGATGGATTGATGGTAGTAGGAAGCAGACTATGAATTCCTGATATGCAAGGGTTGAAAGACGAAATCCTTGATGAGGCACATAATGCACCTTATGCGATGCAGGCAGAAAGTACGAGAATGTATAGAGATTTGAAGGAGCATTTCTGGTGAAAAGGAATGAAGAAAGAAGTCACGGAATATGAAAAAAATGCTTAGTGTGCCAGCAAGTCAAGGCTGAGCACCAAGCACCTTCAGGTAAGCTTAAACCTTTGTCAATTCCAGAATGGAAATGAGAGAAGATTACAATGGATTTCTTAATGGGATTGCCAAGAACTAGTAGGAAGCATGATGCAATATGGGTGATTGTGGATGGGCTAACCAAGTCTGATCATTTCTTTCCAATTAAACAGATGGATTTGTTGAATGTGTTGGCCAAAAGATACATAGGTGAGATAATCAGACTTCATAGGATTCCAAGTTCGATAGTCTCAGATAGAGATCCCAGGTTTACCTCTAGATTTTGGGAAAGTTTTTAGGAGGCTTTGGGAACTAAGTTGCACTGTAGTACAGCTTTCCATCCGTAGACTGATGGACAATCAGAGAGAACAATACGAACTTTGGAAGCAATGTTGAGAGCTTGGGTTATGGATTTTAAAGGCTTATGGGATGATCATCTTTCTTTAATTGAATTTGATTATAATAATTCCTATCACTCGGGAATTTAGATGACACTATATTAAGCTCTTTATGTTAGGAGGTGTAGAACTCCTATTTGTTGGGATGAGGAAGGTGACAGGAGACTTATAGGGCCTGAGTTGGTGCAAGTTACTGTTGACAAGATTAAGTTGGTAAAACAGAGACTTAAAGCAGCTCAAGATAGAATGAAGAGCTGCACGGATGCACATAGAAAAGAGATGGAATTTGAAGCCGGAGACAAAGTGTTTCTTAGAGCTTCTCCATGGAAAGGAGTTTTGAGATTTGGTAAGAAGGGCAAGCTTAGTCCAAGATACATAGGC
>JANIJF010000004.1:17644362-17655127 GCA_024520955.1 Erythroxylum bequaertii | reverse complement strand
TTTTTGCTTATTTTCGTTTATAAACTTGTTACCCATTGAGCGTAAGCTCACCCCCCCCCCCCTTCATTCCCATCCATAGGTGATGAGAAGAAGATCGGGTGAACGACAGTGAAGGACTTTGTAGCTTTGTATTTGGATTCGGATTCTTAGATTGATGTTGTATTGTGGTTTAAAAATGCCATTAAAGTTTGTAATGTATTTATTTTGGAATGTGAATACTGAGTTATGGATTTTGTGTATGGATATGAATGTGACTGGATTATGATGATGATTGGTTGTGTTTGTTATGCTGGAATTTCGGACAGGAGGTCCGAGGAATTGTGATGGTTGGTCTAAATTATTGAAGTGCTTTTTGTGTATGAATTGATGGTACTTAGGCATGTGTAGGATTATGAAATGTGGAATGGTGTATGGATATGGCTTGTAAATTGTGTATGAATGGCATGAGATGAGTTGAGTTGGAATGAAATGCACTGGAAGAAGTTTTTCATTTGAATTGAGGAAATTCGAATATAAATTGTGAAATTTGTTAATAAGCAAATTTTGGAATAAAAAGAAATATGAATTGTGGTGAATGATTAAAATGTTTTCGCATACGAAGGATCATATCGATTGAGGTTGAGTAAGGGATGAATTTCAAATTGGAGATTGAAATCGATTTGATTGAATAATAATAAAAAAAAATGAAGCGATGTTAGTTAAGGTATGATCGTATGATATGATTCGTTGATCGATAGGTTGGGTTCCGGAAACGGGACCCAACAAGGACGATTCTGTGCACTTGCAGAAATAATTCGACCAAGTTTTTGGCGCCGTTGCCGGGGACCATTTTATTTAGCATCTCTTTAAGTCTAGTTATTTGTGTTATCTGTTTGTTTACCAGTTGAATATTTCTCCCCTGCTGGATTGTGAACCTTGCCCTTGTTGATTTCAGGAGTTACATGCACTTGAGGCATTCGCGAAGCATGAATGACGAACCATTGGTTGAGTTCAATCCCGAAATTGAGCGAACGTGCAGGAGGAACAACGCTCAAAGGAGGCGAGAAATGGCTAACAACAACCAATTTCCGGAATTGCATGAAGAGCCTGAGTTAGGAAATGAGCAGTTCAACGGGGGAAATCAAGCTGAGCCAGTTGTTGTCAATCCCGCAGTGAGGAGGATTAGGGATTACCAAATGGATTTTATTGCAGGGAATCCATCGTGTATTAGGTTGACCGCTGCCGCGAGGAATTATGAGTTGAAGCAAATCCACTTGTCTATGTTGCCACAATTTAATGGGATGCCTAGTGAAGATGCGCTAGCCTTTATGAGAGATTTCTATGCAACCGTCCAAACGCTTCCATTGTATGGATTGACGGAGGATGAATTGAGGTTAAGGTGTTTTCCTTACTGCATGAAGGGGTTGGCAAGGAATTGGCTACTGAGTCTAGAAGTGGATTATATTGATACTTGGGAGAAGGTAATGGAGACATTTATGATGAAGTGGTACCCAGCCCACAAGACGCTTGAACTCCGCAAAATGATACATTGGTTTTCGCAGAAAGACGGGGAAAAGTTTCATGAGGCTTGGGAACGGTTTAATGATCTCCTTAACCAATGTCCACACCATGGTTTCGACATGTATTCATTGACTCAGTTTTTCTATTATGGGCTTTCTGACCACAACCAGACTTTGGTGGATTTGAATGCTGGGGGTAATATAAGTGATTTGAGTTCTCAAGAGTTGTGGAATATTTTCAAAAAAGTTGCTGAGAACTCACATTGCAAGGTAACTCGGAGCAAAGCGGTAACCTTGAAAGAAGTAGGATCCAAGTCAGACATGGCATATCAAGTGGCGGAAATCAATAAGAAGTTGAATTTGCTGATGAATGATAATAAGTCTAGTCGCGACCTATGCACTCTGTGCGGAAGGTTTAGGCACTCAGCAGCGGGTTGTATGAATATCGAGATGGCATTGACTGAAGAGGAGGTGAGCTATGTGAACAATAGTAGGCAGGGTCAGAGGTTAGATCCCTTTTCGAACACCTACAATGAAGGTTGGAAATTTCACCCGAATTTCTCTTGGAAGAATCAAGGGGCAGCGAAACCAATGGGGCCACCAGGGTTCCCGCCACCAACTAAGCAACAGTACTCGGGCCCATCATCTTCTGCTCCTCAACAATTTCCTTCTCCATGGGAGAAAAAGGTAGACCGGCTGGAGAATATGTTCACCCAACTTATGGGTAAGATGGATCAGAGTATTTCAAATTTTCTTTATATTTATTATATGTGTTATTTATAGACAAAGAAAAATCAAGACTTGTAAAGTTTTTAAGTTATACATTATTTCTTTTAACAAATAATGAACTTTGCAATGAACAGAAGGCGTAAAAAATGTTTCTAATGTGATTCAAAATGTGGGGCCAAAAATCCACTCATCTTTTTAATTTTTAAAATTGAATAATATATCTCTATAGAAGGAACTAATGCAAAATAGTAACAAGTTCGTGGCCTAGAAGCCCTTAGGAGTCATTACAAAAGATTAGGAGAAGAAGAAATAAGTAATAAGAACAAAGAGCAACTAAGAGAAAAAAAATGCTTAAAGTTGCCTTTGGTTCCGATCATCTTTGATTGTGATTTGGTCATGTTTTGTCAAATGCTTCGAAATGATTTAAGGAAAAATTTGACAAGTTCTTTATGTTGTTATTCTAATTAGTTTTATTTTATATTGGAAATTCATTGAGAAATAACTTAATAGTATTTTATATTGGAAAATAGTTAATAATATCATTATAGATATTTAATATAATGACACCTGGACGAAACAAAGGAAAGAAGGTGGCAACTAGCGAAGATGTTCCTCCCCCACAACAATCAAATCAATATGACCCTATCCAAAAACAACAACTGACTTCATCTCCTAAGAAACCAGTCAGCAACAACCTATCTACCTTAACCAGTATTGAGGGATCTTCAAGTATATTAATCTTTACCACCTATAATTATACTTATCCTCAAATATATATTCACATTTTTAATACATTTTTCCTTATCATTATTTTTTTGACAAGTTCAAACTGGCATCAGAAAAATAGGTAGAGGTATTACTAAAGATTCAGTATTGCAACACATAAATGTTGCGATGAATGGCAAGTTGTCTGTACATATTAACCTCAGGCAGGGTCATCTTTTGACAAGATCCATCCAACAAAATTGTCTGGTGAGGTAGGGGTCATTGTCAAGAATGAATTGCCTTGCCTTTAGCATACCAAACAGTTAAAGGAAGACAACTTGCTATAGAATGCTTTGAACAAAGTTTCAGTAATTTTTCATTTTATTTAATTATATGAATTTTTTACTTATTTAAAGATTAATTTCACTTTTACTTGTTGTTCACAGCTAAGGATCATCATTATCGACTACATAAATACTACAAATCTTTTCCTTCAGATAAGGAGACAAGAAGACATGTTCCCGAACGAGTAACTCCAGAAAATTGGAGCTAATCGTGTGATTATTAGGTTTCTGCCAACGTTAAGATTTGTTTTCTTTCTCTTCACATTTGCTTCAATTAATCTTATCACACAATTTAATTTAATGACTATTTCTTTGCTTTATTTCAGAAAAGTGTGAGAAAGTCAAAGTGAATAGAGAAAAAATTAAAACTCCTCACAACTAAGACTTCAAATCATTTGTTGTCGTATAAAACGAATTTATAAGTTCATTGTCTAGAAGTTATAATTATATCAATAAATACAACATTATTTGTTGTGTTTCAATTCTTTTTTTCATAAAACAGAGTCAGAAAAACTATATGGAGAAGAGTACAAACTTACACACTAAAAGAAAGGTGAAGCTTGGACATCTGGAGAAGCTTAGAATAATTATGTAAGTACAAAAAAATTTTAATTTTTAAGTTTGTTTATTTATGTAGTACTAACTAATAATTTTTGAATTAAATATTTATTTTGTTTTAAAATTTTAGAATAAGATGCAGGAATTGTTGCAAACATCATTGTCTGACAGAAATAAGCTAAACGTAGATGAGATTTGTAACAACATCCTTAGTATAAGATCAGGGTACATCAAAAGTCTTAGGTATGACCCTAAGCCAATTGATTCATACCATTATGACAGCACATGTAACGACGCTTCAAGACAAAAATCGGTCGCTTAAGACTCAGTTACAATTTAATAAAGAAAAGTTATAACATAATTAGCAAAATTTAAACTGTACTGAACGAGAGTTGGCTAAGCTTGTAAAGATGGTCAAACAAATACTTTGCCCAAATTATATAAGTAGTAGTGACGATGAGCACGAGTCATAGTTTGTATTTTTAAGTTTTTTTGTTAACATTTGTAATTAACTTTTAATAACATTTTTTATATAAAAATACTCCTAATTTTTTTATTTTTTATTTTTGTTTAATTAATTATAAATCAAAAAAATCTAAATATCACAAACAATAAGATGAATTAAAAATCTTACCATTAATTATAATTAAATGAAAAAAATTAATAGGATTGTTTAGTAAAAAATCAAAATTTGACATCAAAACTTTTTAGATACATTCCTGAAAACATCGACAATAATTTTTAAAGTTTTTAAAAATTAAATAAAAAACGTAACTAAAATGATTTGGCCATGATTTTAAAATCGCCACCAAAACTTTTTAGCTACTTTCTAGAAACCGTCTCAAATAACTTTTACCTACGTTTTGAAAATCGTCGCTAAATCTATTTTGCTATGAAACACTAAATATCGCAAAACATTATTTCCTACAAATTTGGCAACATAGCTAATAACTTTTTCCCACGAAAAGAAAGTGTCAACAAACACCTTTGGCGCGATTTGTCTTATCCTCGCTTATCTCTTTTCGCGACTTATTTGAGATAATAGCGAAATATTATTTGCGATTTTGTAAAAACGTCGCCGATAATATTTTGCTACCTCGATTTTGCGATGATTCTTGCGACAAATTTTGTTCGACGCTAAAAAGTTTTGTCGATAAATTTTTAGCTTTCAGTGGCGAAATTATTCGTCACCAAAAGCAACTTCTGTTGTAGTGACCACTTATTGGACTTGCATTGCCAAATTGATTAAACATCCAATCTTGAGAGCTAGAATTTATAAAGGTAAATTTTTGATTATTTTTTGTTTTTCTATAGATGAAATAAACATAAGGGTGATTACAAAATCAAGAGTATTTGGGACTATTATGGAGAGTCACTGAATTCAAATTTCATTGCCTTTTCATTCTATTTTGGAATTTCAAAAAATGTTTATTACATGACTTGAAATACTTCATATTACTAATTAATAATATTGTGACTTTTTATTTATAGGAACAAAGAGTAGGGGTCCCCAGGTGCGTACCTATTACCACCCCTACTCTTTGGTCCTATAAATGAAAAAAAAAGCTCGAGCTTGGTCAGATAGCTTTTGCCTATGTTTGAGTTTCAGACCAAGTAGTCGAGCCTTAGTTTGAGCTTAATCGGGCTTAGATAGTCCAATGCCTGACTTAACCTTTTTTATTTTTTAAATTAAAAATAAATATAAACAACATCGTTGTCTTTATAGTTGTGAAGCCTCAGACCACCCTTGGTAGCCTAAGTCCGATCTAGATTTAAGGTCCTATCAATCCGAGTCTAGCCCGTTGATTTCATGTCAGGTTGGGTCAGACCTAATTGCCAAATCTAACAAAGAGAAGTTAATCTATTCTCTACCTAATAAGTATCAATACACAAGACAATGTTAACACCTTTTTTAATTTATGAAATTCTCAAATTTATACATAAAAGGAAAATATAATAAAATAAGAAATAAAGATCAATATTCTTAATGTGAACAATGACTTTTGAGTATTATTTGAACGGTCTTTTATTATGATGTTACAAGTAACGAGGAAACTTGTAATTTTAAAAAAAATAAAAAATTGGATTGATAGATTAAAGATGAAGAACAACGTTAGGAGAATAGTAATACTCTCCTTAGTCTCCTACAATAAAAACGACAACACACTACACAATACAAATAAAACCAGTTGGAACAACGACATAGTAAGGACATCATTGCTTATCTAAGGCAAGTCGAATGTCAAATAGGTAAAAGACCCCTCCTATCTGCACATCTAAGATGCTAGTATTTCTAAATTAAGGCTATACGAACAGAGATAATCTAGAGGCTTCCCATCTCGTTTTCATCATCATATTGACAATATGACAAACTAACTCCTTAAGTAAGGCAGTTTTAGTCCACAAAAATAATCTACTAAAGACACCATTTATACTTCATCTCCATAGAAAGATTGCGTTGGACATTGCGTGCCAAGATAATTTTTCTTATTTATGAGGGTCGTTTAATCCCCAATTGTTGGTATTTGGGATTTTTCTTTCTCTTCCTGGTTAATTTCCTCTTTGCAATCTTTAACTGCACATAAAAATCTCCTGGAATGTCAAGGATTTGGTCTGCAACTGATGGAGAATCACAATCCTCTGCTATCAAATCTAGATTGCTTTCCCGAGGAGAAACTATTTTTTGTTCTGCATTTTGAGAGGTGATGTTCCTAGTCCCCCGATTTGCCATACCGTAATTACTAGAGTTTACCATTGTTGTCTATTCTTCATACTCCAACCTAGCCTTAGCTAATTTTGCACAACAGTTGCTAATGGAGTCAACATGTTGGCTCAATCCATCTGACAACGCTCCAAATATTGGGAGGTAAAGTGATGCACTTCATTTTTCAAACCATTGGGAGCAGTGTATCCAGATGCTATATTAGGCTTCCCACTTTCAATATCTGGGGTATCAATTGCTGAGTTATCCAAATTCTCATTAGCAACAATTTGTACACCCACAACCTTTTCATTATCCTCTAAAGAATAATCGACCACCAATAATTTATCCTACCATCCAGTTTGGAAAAGTTTTCCTATAAGAACCCATTTCTTGGTTGAATTATAAGACTTCTAGGGGTAAGTCAACTTAATTTCAAAATTTTCAATCTCCCTTTTTCACCCAATTTGGGAATTGGCAAATGCTCAAGTAATAAAGCATTCCTTTTGACCTCCACACAACTTTTTGCATACCCAATTCGCTCCATTCTAGATGATTGAGCATCCATACAAAAAGGCTTTCCTAAAGAGCTTGCTAAAAAATCCAATCCTTCAATTGTCCAAAATTCTAGTGGCAAATTATCAAACTACACCTACATGAGAAAAAATTCCACACATTCTCTATCAAAAACTATCCCAGGTTTCCACTTCTAATAAACATGGGTTGGCCCCCTATATGCCAAGGTCCCATTTTTAGTATTTCATTCAAATTACTATCACAAATTTAAACATAATAATGTCATCATTCATAAGTAAAGTTTTTTCCAAACCTTTCTTACCCCATCGTGTAGTGGCCCAGGCATTGATGATTGGAAATGCGGGTCTCTTACCCCAAAAGGACCCAACCAGGGTAGTAGATCGAGCCCTCGCTCCGACTTGCAGCAATTCAATCGGTGGATTGACAACACCATCCTTCATAACGTCTGGGTAGTATTTCATATGTATCTTAGGCTGTTGCATATGAATTTTCTTTGTCCAAGCACCAGTTTTGGGGGAGAGGTTTTGGGGATCTGAAGCTAGTGAGCTTAGCCCCTTTCTAGATACATACTTTTCACAAACCTGTTGGGTGAGCACAAGGAAATCTTTCATGGACAGGGGTAAAGGTGCCCCATCCCCTTCCATGAAATTCACGTCATTTTCCTCCTGCCTCGCCCCGAGTCTCCTTACACCATTATCCTGACATTGCAGATCTTTCATCTTGCCCCTTTTCCATAACCCAAACACGACCCAAATATGTTTATCCTAGAGACAACCGAGCAAGTCAGGTCTATGACCCACCGAGCAAGGAGCAAAGGTGGTACCCATATCTAAAGTGTCAAGATCCAAGTAGCGACCCACTAAGCAAGTAACCACCACGAGTAACTGGGTAGCACAAGCGTTGGACAACCCACTTGAGAGACCGAGATAGTTTAATGATTTGGCAACCGTAAATGTCTGAGGTTGACTCCGACAACACCACTGACGACAACCTGCAAACTTCAGCAGCGATAAGCGAAGGTTTGAAAAGAAATCAACAAATTCACAATACCCATCAAAATTTATGCCTAAAAGAAGCTGAATGTTTGGAATCAATTAAAATATGGTATATAAAATGAGATTGTAAATTATTATTTTGTAAATGTTAAGTATATATGTATTCTAATTTTATAGTTTTAGATAATTAAAAACAAATATTTTTTATGCAAGACACATCTTAATAAAATTTCAATGTATAAACTGTAACATTAACTATTAGTAAATTTTTTTGTATATATACTTATTCAAGTTATAAATTAATAACATTAATTATTAGCAATATAGTTACAATAACATAAACAATACTTTTATATTTAAATTGCCTTCATCTTTGATGTCATAGTTAACGAAGTATGTTAATAGCGCATGTACAAACTAAACCAAACAAAATATGTCTTCACATATAAAAGTATATTTTATATCTGCATTCACTCGTAATAATACTTAAAGGAAATCACAAACAACATAATTTATATTTTCAATTCTAACATTTTTTTTTGTTCCCAACTTGTTAATCTTCTTTAGCAGACTAGACAAGAAAATAAAAAATTTATAACGTCGTGCTAAAATTAAAGGCAACAACTAAAAAAAGCTCATGTTGTGATAACCCACTAATTATTAAGAATATACTAAGAATTTGAAAAGAAACAATTGTTAAATAAAACCTAGAAGCTTCATTATAACATGCAATATGCTAGATACTTGACCATAAAGTTTGCATGACAAATTTTTTTAAAAAAATGGTCTATTTTATAACTATTACTCTACACGAGGTAATTTATATTTTCTTATTAATTTATTATAATGAAAAATTCATTTACATAATTTATGGATGAAAGCAAGTTTATACCCCAAATCCAAACATCTTATGTTTAAACTTATTTTATGAATAAAAAACCTTGCAACTTGCAAGTATTAATTTCACAACAAAAATCATAATATACAGCCTAGAGCAATGAAGTTAGTTTTGATATGGTAATAACTAATATCACTATTGATGTAATAGTTTATTACATTTTTGTTTTTTATAATTTTTATTTTAGTTTATATCTTTTTTCAAATAAAAGTATATTAATTATTAATATTAATGTAGTTACATTCTTATTATTAATAATAATTGAATATTTTTATTTAATAAATAGTATTTCCTTATTTATTATTATAATAATTTTACATCAAATTAGTATAATATTTAGCATATCCAATATCTTACATTTTTAAAAAAAATTGTACTGAATATGAAAAGATATTATTCTATGATTTATATGTATATTGAATATAATTAAAAACTAAGATTAGTTTTATAAATTATGAATATAGATTATTTTATAATAATTATAAATTTATCATAAATAAGGTATTAAAAAATAGATACTATTACGTAAATATAAATTTTAAATTTAAATAAAATTAACAAGTTAAATCAATGTTTTAAAAATTGAGATCGGATATCAAACTGGTCAAAGAAAATTTTTAAGGTTTAAAGGTCTAACTGGTATAAAGCTATTATATAATAAATAAGAAGCAAAATTAAAAGAATAAGTAAAAATATAGTATAAAATAAAATAGTTTATTGAAATAAAAATGCAATATTAATGACTATTAATAATATAATAAACAATAATAAATCTAATAATTAAAATTAAAATTGAATCTAACATAAAATTAAAAAAATAAAATTGTATTTCTATATTATTGTTTATCTAAATATTCATAAAAGTTGTAGTATGTTTAAAAAAAGTTGATTATAACTTTATTCTACCTTCTTTTAACATATTTCTCTATAGTTTAAACATTGTTCTTTAACACAATCTCAAATTATCTTAAGCAAAATTACTTATACATACTAATTAATAATTCAATTCATTAAACAAATTCATGATAAAAATAATAATTATTTTTAACAATAATAATTAAAAAATCAATTAAAGTATAAAGAGATAAATAAAGAACCTAAATTTTAACAAATATAATTTATTAGTGAGATTAATCAAATTTAGTATTTTTCAAAAATAAAATTAATAATTCATTTTAACAATAGTAATTTAAAACAAAATTTTTAAAAAAGACTTTTAAGGCTAATAAAGAAACTTAGTTGGTTGTTAGTGGAGTGTTCGCAGCCTCCACACCTACTGAGAGGGAAACAGATCGATAGATATAAACACAAATCGGACTAAAATTTAGGCTAGTTTATATTCAATTGTCCAGTTTGGTACGGTTTTACAATTATCAATTAAAAATTCTTACTTCTTTATATATGTTAGAAAAACCCAAGTAAATGCTGAATGGGCTGACATTGATTTTTGTGTCCTTCATGAAACTTGTAGAGCTCTCTTTTATCTTTAAATTGATACCAAATTTGTACAATTTGGAGTTTTGAGTAAGAAGTTATGAGTTGTGGAAGTTGGAATGTCAGAAAAAGAAAGACTAGAGTTCCAGTCGGTCACTTTAGTCGACTTAGTCAACTAAAAGTCTCCGACTAGTCGACTAAGACATGTATTTCCCTGAACCGACCTCTCTCCACTATTTTTCTTATAACTTTTCCATTCGACCTCCGATTGACCTGATTGTCGAAGCGTTAGATTCATAAGACAATTATCTACCTCTCCATGTGAATTTGTGGATTTTTGAGATTAAATTGAAATTGATGGATTG
>JANIJF010000004.1:17588607-17600822 GCA_024520955.1 Erythroxylum bequaertii | reverse complement strand
CTAAGTTGAATAATTACATTTATCTCGATTATTATTTGATTTAGGGTTAGTCTTTTTCACTAAGCTTATTGCTATTATTTATTTGATATAGATTGTTATCACACCTAATCAAATGGATGTTAAGTTTTGATTTGGATGCTAAGTTTGAATCAATTAATTTATAAAATTTTGAGACTTATTATGGCTATCCTAATATGTTTCGGACTAACTGCTTGAATTATGAAATATATTCTTTTTGGACCAATGCTCACTGTTACAATTAGATGAGATCTTTTTCTTGAATAGGAGTTGTGTATTATTGAATTCGCCCTCTTTTTATTCAGTTGATTCAATTTGATTTCTTATTAATTTTAGTTAATCAGTTATTTAATCAAAAACCCCTGTTTTATTTTATTCATTGAAATTAAGAAGCTACTGTTTAATTCTCATGGGATTTGTCCTGGTTCCACAACTACTACAAGAAGTTGGAGAATCAATATTATTTTGGGGGCTTCGACAATCCAACCAAAATTGTGCTAAAATCAATTAGCCCATGAGAGATAACATAATGATAAAAACATACGATAAATTAGATAGAAGTTTACATACATATTGGTAAGGATACAATAATTTAAAATCCAAATATTAAAATTAAGTTTAAACTTAATTTTAATATTTAGATTACGCTTATCAAATCATTTTGTTAATTAAGGAATCTAGATTAAGCAAAAGTATCATATCAAAATTTAAAGGGGTGACTTTCCCACTTTTTAATAGGGTTTAAACAAATAAAATAAGTGTGAACATTAAATTCATTTAATTATTAAGTACCAATTCTTGATGTTGAAAACAACGTTAAAAGATGCTAGAAATGTAAAAAGTTATGAAGTAATGGCAATATAAAGAAATTGATAAGATACATATTATAATATCTTAAATATTTAATTTTGGACATTATTTAATAATTAGACTAAGTTGAGTTTTTGTGGGCCTCTTCCAAGACAAGTTTGCTAAGTTTCAAATTATAATCAAGATGGGATGTGATAATGGTTATCTTTTGAAAATTTAACTTGATTATGGTAACAAGATTATGGCTGGGATTCATATGTGATATGGGTTGAACGGTGTCGTTTTTGGATGACTTAGCAGTTGAGATTCCTAAGGTGACTTTCGATTATCTCTACCAGCTGATTGTGTTTAGCTACAACTCTATCTGTTGCAAACTTTTATAGGTTGAATCACGTGTTATGCAGATTTTTGAGCTGTGTTTTATTTGTAACTGTTGTTTCTTATTGTATGAGAAAGCATATATTTTTCTATTAGGGTTTCATGCAACCTAGGCAGATGTGTGTGCGCTCCACTTTTCTTTTGTTATGTTGTCGTTAATGCTGCATATTCTCCATCTTTGCTTGGCAACAGTGGGCTGAAAAGTTGTTGATTTTGTGTGATTCTTAGAGCTGCGTCATCTTGTGCTTTGAAAGTCTATTAAGGTGGGCTGTGGAGCAGGTTGAAAGCGTTGATTTTTGCAGCTAGGATTTGATGATGTGTGCATGAATCTTTGGTGGCTGTCTTATTGTTCATGGTGTTAGTTTTGTGCTGCTGATTGTGAGTTGTGGTGTGAGAAAATTCCAGAAGTTGCAGTTGTTTTTCTTCGTCGATAGTATGATGTTTGTTTAGTAGATTGAGTGTTGAGTAGGTATGTTTCTGGTGCCTATTGATAGTGTTGATGGTGTGTGAAAAATTCCAGCAACCGTCGTGAATTTTGCAGCTCTAATGTTTACAACGTTTTGGTGAAGAAACGTTTATGTTTCTTGGTGAACAACTTTCTGATCTCTCTTTGAAGAAGCTGGAATTATTAGGGAAGTTGTTTGTTTCTTGTTTCAAGTGTTTTTATTTATGTTCTTTATTGTTTAATCACTTGAGCTATTTATTTCGTATCATTATCATTAAACATTGTTGAGAAAAATTCTCTGTTGAGGATAGTATGAGGCAGTCGTACTATTGGGTGTAATTTACTTTCACGGGTAGTGAGAACGAAGGATAATGTCAAGGGCTGGGTAAGTATACTCTGTAATGTCTTGAGTAAAACTATTGTTGTATCATAGGTGAAAGTAATTATGTTGGGTGAGGGCCCCACAGACTTAGACACTATGTGTCGAACTATATTAGCAAATTTCGTGTGTTAATTTGTTTATTTTGCATTTATTTTTTCTATTTTTGTTTGTGCTCAAGGCAACCACGCCTAAATAAAATTTTTTGCAAAACTGCACCTCTTCCAAAATTTACAATTGGTATTAGAGCAGGTCACCGAATTAGAACTTAATATGTCAAGTTGGTGTAGATCCGTGTTTCGCAATTATAGTTGGATGGTTCAAATAGTTAGATGAGAGTATTCGTTCAGACACAAGGAAAAAAGTATTAATCATCAGGACACCATTGTTAGATGATTCAAATAATCCTACATTGAAATCACAGATGAGAGTTTTCTTTCAGACAAAAGGAAAAAAAGCATGAAACTCGGCTTTAAATGGTTGGACACATCCAATGATGATTGATGAAAAGGAAGAAGCAGTGCTTAAAGATGCATTTGAATGGACAAAGGTTGAAGAAGAGAGAGTGCTTGGAAATTCTCAAGGCCTGCACGCCATCTTCAGTGCAGTTGATGAAGGTCATTTTGCTATGATATCAACTTTTGAATGGGTAAAAGAAGCGTGGGATACTTTGCAAACTATACATGAAGGATCGAAATCTGTGATAGCCTCGAAACTTCACATGTTGGTTGTGAGATTTGAAGAGCTGAAGCTGGATGAGTGTGAAACCATTGGAGACTTCCATGAGAGACTGCGTGACATAGCAAACCAAGCACACCAACTCGGGAAGAAGTACTCTAACCTAAAACTATTTAAGAAGACATTGAGATTATTGCCTCCGAGGTTCATATCAAAAATTGCAACAATCGAGGAAGCTCTTGATATCAACGAATGATCATTGGATAAGGTAATTGGAACTCTTACCAATTTTGAGATGAATTTGTTAAGGGACAAATAAGAGAGGAACAAAGGATTGGCATTGTAAGTCGAGATCAGTAAAGTCGTGAATGACTTTGGAGATGAATTCGATGAGAATGAGGATATGAAGTAATTGACAAGAAATTTCAACATGCGCTAACATTTTGAAGAATAGAAAAGGTAAGTCCTATACAAGTACTTAGGGTGAGATGAATCCGAAAGTGAGTATAGTAGTTAAGAAGAAATTGTGAGTAGTGCTGCGTTGGTTACTTTATATAGCAAAAGTCTAGTTGCTTGCTTAACAACAACCAAGAAGGAAACAACTAATGATGAAAATGTGGATAAATAAAAATTTTTGAAAAAATATGCAAATGAATCAGTTTAAAGTCTAACCTCAGATTATGACAATGATGATAGTGGTTCAGATGACAAAAAGGAGGATATCTATGAAGCCTATGAATTAATGTGTAAAATGGGTGCAAACATGCAAGAAAAATGAAAAGCTAAAGAAGGAAAACCTCTCCATAAAGAACATCATTCAAGATCTAGAGAAAAAGTTGTTATCTACACATAAGCTTGGTGAAACAAAATTGAAGTTGGTTAGTACGGAAAAAGGAATAAGAATGCTAAATGGAGGCATAGAAAAATTAGAACAATTGATGGACTGCTGGAAATTATTAAGATTAATGGAGATTTCTAAGACATTGGCTATAAAGGTGAATATTCTAATTCTAATGATGAGAAAAGTGGCTCAATCAGATCTGTCCAAGGAAAAATCTCAATTAAGAATCGGAAGTTTATACCTACATGTCACTTTTGTGGGGTTATCAAACACATAAGGTCAAAATACTACAAGTTACTACAATTGATATTTCAAAGGGGTCAAAATCGAAAATCTAGACATTTTCTTTTAAATTTTCAGCAACAGCCCACATTACCAAAACATATGTGGGTTATAAACAAGCACAAAGACGTAGTGAAGAAAAAATAAGAAATTGTCCAAATTCATAGTTAGTTGCTACTGTTAAAGAAATTGTTCAAATAGAAGACTAATTGGTTGCTTATGAGGGAGGAATCAACCAGACATCTGATGATAGAGTTAATGTGGCGAGGAATAAGACTAATTTTGAATTTCTTTGAGGGACACAGGGGTTGTGTTCTTTACATTTTTTAAGTATATTGATTTTTTAAAACAAAAAAAAAAAAGTTGCAAAGGAGTTATCGCCTAGGTTTCTTAGTTTTTATTTATGAGTTTTCTAAAGTTCAGTTGATTGGTGTGTGTTTGAATTTTTCTTTATTTGTTGAGTAGTATATTTGATGTGAAAATGAGGCTTTGTTTGATGATTTAAGAATTCTGCTTTTGAACTTTGATTTATGGAATTATGTCAAGAATATGTTGATGCTTGGTTGGAAACCTGTAGGAAGATTCAAGTTTTCTATGATTTGGGTTTCTCAAGTTTATCATAGTTTCTCTTTATATTATGAATTTGCGTTCCTGTGGTTTATATGAGGAAGAGATTGATTAAGTTTGATTATGGTTCGTTGAGTACATTTTTGTGGTTTCTGAATTTAATCAGTCATATGTGGATGACTTTGATGTAAGTAATGATATGTTGGCTAGTGCTTTGACCGATGGTAAATTATCATCTTGGCCTTTTACTGTTGCACTATGTGCTTATGATTTTTTCGTTGCACCTACTGTTGATTTTTACGTTTCTTTATTCGCTAAGATTGATCGCATTGAAGTAATTCTTCATTTTGACATTGTTTTGTCCCAAGGGAAAGATATAAGATTATTTTTGGTGACTGTTCAATTCAGGGCTAGATGTGACTATTAGTTTTACTTTTTGGCATCTTTTTGTCCCTAGGGAGAGAATGGATGATTATTGTTTATTTGGATATTTGTATCTTCAGATAATTGCTTATGCTTGGATCTTATTGATTGATTAAGGGGGAGTTCTTTTGCGAGTTCTCATGTGGTTTGACTTCAATATTATATGTCCAATTATCTCCTTTGAGGGGGGTTTCATATGTGTGACAAATAATGCCAAAAAGAGGGAGATTGTTATGGTATAGATTATAATACCTTAATTATTTAATTTTGGACATTATTTGATAATTGGACTTAGTTGAGTTTTTGTGGGACTCTTCTAAGACAAGTTTGATAAGTTTCAAATTCTAATTAAGATGGGATGTGATAATAGTTATCTTCTGAAAATTTAACTTGATTATGGTAGCAAGATTATGGTTGGGATTCATATGTGATATGGACTGAATGGTGTCGTTTTTGGATGACTTGGTAGCTAAGATTCCTAAGGTGATTTTTTATGATCTCTACCAACTGATTGTTTTTAGCTACAACTCTGTCTTACCAACGTTTGTAGGTTGAATCACGTGACTTGTGCAAATTTTTGAGTTGTGTTTTATTTGTAATTGTCATTGCTTATTGGATGAGAGAGCAGTTGTTTTTCTATTAGGATTTCTCCCAACTTAGGTTGATATGTGTGTGCTCTAGTTCTCTTTTGTTATGTTGTCGATAATGCTGCATATTCTCCATCTTTGCACGACAACAGTGGACAGAAAAGTTGTTAATTTTGTGTGATTCTTAGAGTTGCGTTTTCTTATGCTTTGAACATCTATTGAGGTGGGCTATGGAGCATATTGAAAGCATTGATTTTAGTAGCTGGGATTTACTGATGTGTGAGTGAATCTTTGGTGGTTGTCTTATTGTTCATGGCGTTAGTTTTATGGCTGCTGATTGTGAGTTGTGATGTGAGAAAATTCCAGAAATTGCAGCTGCAATTCTTGGTTGATAATGTGATGTTTGATGAGTGGATTGGGTATTGATTGGGTGTGTTTCTGGTGGCTATTGATAGTGTGTTGGCGTGCGAAAATTCTAGCAACCATCGTGAATTTTGCAGTTTTGATATTCACAACGTTTCAATGAAAAAACATTTATGCTTTTTAGTGAACAACTTTCCAATCTCTCTTTGAAGAAGCTGGAATTATTAGGGAAGTTGTTTGTTTCTTGTTTCAAGCGTTTTTATTTACGTTCTTTATTGTTTAATCACTTGAGTTGTTTATTTCGTATCATTATCATTAAACATTGTTGAGAAAAATTCTCTGTTGAGATTAGGTGTGATTTACTTTCACGGATAATAAAGACGAGGGATAGTGTCAAGGGTTGGATAAGTCGACTCTGTAATGCCTTGAGTAAAACTATTATTGTATCACAGATAAAAGTAATTAGGCTGAGCGAGGACCTTGCCGACATAGGCAACAGGTGTCTTACTGTGTTAACAAATTTCGTGTGTTAATTTGTTTATTTTACATTTATTTTTTCTGTTTTCGTTTATGCTATAAACAACAGCGCTCGAGTCAGAAATTTTGTGAAACGGCACCCCTTTGGAAATTTACAGAAATCAAATGAAAAATCGTTTAGGATATGTTAATGGCTATACATACATGCAACTCTACCTACTTATAATATGCATCTTATCGTATTTGAAGCACAACTGTGAAAGGAATTTATGGTTTTTTTTTTTAATCTTCAAAACGAAAATTGAATTTTGGTAGCTGGACTTGTGAAGTATAGAAATCAGCTCACTAGCCCCGATTTGCTTATATAGAAATATAGTAGTCGATCATATTCCTAAACCGGTTAACCAGACAAGAACCAGTAATTAAACTAACAACCAAATAATGTACGATACATTAGAAAGAAGTGACAACCAACCTTAAACGGCCACATAACAGCGTGGTTTGGTTGACATTAAGAAGGAGACAAATGACTGTTTTTAAGCTAACCAACCCCAACTACAATTAGCTTAGCTTAAAAACGGGCGGCCACAAAACAATGTGGTTTGGTTGACATTGATAGAAGGAGAGAAATGACTGTTTTTAAGCTAAGCAAGGATGTACCAACCAATGATGTTCTCCAAAATCTATAACCGATAACCTGTAGGTTTCGTTACTTTTAAGTGACTGTTAACCTGTCCATAGTTGGTTTCCTTCGTCAACTGGCAATTGACGTGAATCCTGCTTCTTTGTTACAATTTCGCACGTAAAGATTAGAAGTGAGCTCATGCTGCGTTAATTTTGAATGTCTTAGACTCAACTCTTGGAAATCGGTTGGTAAAACAGCAGAAATACATCATGATGCCACATGCTATACATATCATAGATCTCCGCTAAAAAGGTTTTCGCAATCTTCCTTTATAAATCCAATAAGTTGGATCTGGTACATGTACTTAAAAAAAAAGAAGTAAATGGTAATTGGATCTCTTCAAACTCTTAATGTTATTTAATTAAGAGAGGGACATGAGAACTTTCAAGTTTACTATTGAATTTATCTTACTTTTTATTAAATTAAGTTCAATTTTATTAATCTGAATAAAACAGCATTAATTAATTAAATAAATGGACCTGTGAAATGTTATAAATGGAAAACGTTTTGAGAAATGATTTTCGCTTATTTTTTGATTTATAAATATGTTATCCACGAGCTGTCAAGCTCACCCCCTTTCATCCTCATCTCCAGGTTTCGAGCGGGAGATCGGATGAAGGAAAGTCAAGATATTTGTTCGATTTTGCGTATTTTTGTGTTTTGAATAGTTAGGCTTTTGGTATTGATCTGTATATGGCTTGGAATGCCATTAAGATTTTTGTAAGCATTAATTCATGATGTATATGAATTATGAATTTATGTATGGAATTGAGTTTGTGTATGATTATGGGATATGAATTGTGATTGTATATGAATATGATTGGTTTGGGTTTAGATTGATTTATGAATTTGCATATTGAATTGAGATGAATATGAATGGGATTGATTCTGATTATGGATTATGGATTGAGACTTATTGAAGTGTTTTAGGTATAGAATTGTGTTTGTGTATGCTGGGATTCCGGACAGGAGGTCCGATGAAGTGTCTGTGGATTGTTTTGGAATATAGAAGTGCGTTAAAACCATTTGCAGGTTTTTGGGTTTTTGAAAATGCAGCCGTTATGCTGCCCAATTTTTGAAAAAGGAAAAATAAGATTTTGGTTAATAGATGAATTATGGGATAAGTATGAATGTTTTGGAATTGAGTGTTGTTTGAGGATGAAGTTTCCAAATGGGAAATTACTTTTGTTTTGATTTGTATAAAGATTGAATATAGTTGAATAAAATAAATTGAAAGCAAATAATTTGAGTTTGAGTGTGAATAATTTCAATTGGATATTGAAATCACTTTGATTGTAGATGAAAGGAATGAATAATATGGGAAAGAAAAAAAAATTTATACCAGATTTCGGATTGGTTTAGTCTTAGGGTTTCCAACGCGACGTTTTTCTAAAATTTTCATTACCCGGATGTCGGAATTAAGTTTATGTTCTTAAGCGATTTGCTTTCGCTTCAAAATCCGTTCCTTCGATTTTCATTTTCGATTTTGCTTCTGCTGTATGTATGTTTACCGATCCGTTCGTTTGGATCGCTTTTTGTTTTTCAGTTTCCGTTGTTTTTTTTGGTTGGGGTCCGGTTCCGAGATCGGGTCCCAACATAGATGGTATCAGAGCAAGAGGGTTGGATTCCGGAAACGAGATCCAACAATTTAAGATTTCCTATTTGGTCAAAATATTTCATAATCATGAAATCTAATTATTTTTTTTAGTTAGGATGTCCTCTGATTATGCGATCTTATTATTTTTGTTCCATTTTTAGTTGTTAGGGTAACATGTATATAATTGACGCTTTTGTACATTTGTAAACAAACAAGATCTAAAAATGTGGCACTAAAATAATGGTTTTAAAAACTAAATGCCTTGAAGATGCAACTATTTTAAAAGGCTTAGTTGAGCATGATAGAGTTTGATTTTTTGGTTTGACTTAATGATGCAAAAGAGCTTAAAGTATATAGAATAAATAAAAGAAAAAAATTAGTTAACCATAAGTCTTAATGTGGTGGGATAAAGATTGGGAATTGAGTTGATAACAAAATATAAGAGGTAAAATTTAAATTGTGTTAGGATTTAAGGAAGTAGTAGTGTTATGTTGTTCTATTTTAGATATATTATCCTATTTGTATAGGAGTTATAGAATTTCTATTATAATAGGACTTAGAATAGATATTTTTTTTCCTACTAGAATAGGGGTTCTAAAACTTTCTCTCTCTTTATGTGTGTGTGTGTGTGTGTGTGTGTGTGTATTTAGCTCTTCATAATAACAAGCAATCTAAAATTTTTTACAAACTTGATTTTTCAACTAGAAAGTTTTAGAATAGGGGTTCTAAAACTTTCTCTCTCTTTATATGTGTGTGTGTGTGTGTGTGTGTGTGTGTGTATTCAACTCTTCATAATAACTAGCAATCTGAATTTTTTTTACAAACTTGAGTTTTCAACTAGAAAGTATGATGCTTTGTTCTAGGATTGATTCTTATACCCTAGGAATGATTCATATTTTTCTAGCATCCTTGTATTCTTCACTAAATTCCAAAAACCCTAGCCCATATTCCAACCCTCTTAAACCTACATTCTATTCATCTCAAACCTATATTCTAGCTATATTAAGCCAAAATCCTAAACCTAAATTTTTAGCAATCAAACCTTAAAATTCTAATTATACAAAATCTGAAAATTCTACATTCATAACTTAAATCCAACATTGAAACTTGATATTCTAGCAACCTAATATCAACTAAATTTCCTAATTTTGTGATTTTAGCTACTAGTTAATAATTCTTCTATTTTTCCTACATCAATTTGGTATCAGAGCTTTGGTTCACGATAACGACATATAGCAGAAGGGTATATAAAGGAATATTCAGCGATTAAGAGCGAGATGAGATAGTTTTAAGAGTTATAGAAAAATTGGATCTTATTGACTTTGATCCAAAGGTGCTCCAGGAACTAGTCCATAAAACAATATTAGACAACAAACTACACTTGATGATGAGGGTGGAGAAAGTGAAATCTAAGTCGAAGAGGTTGGCACTAATCAACAGCAAATGAGGTTAAGAAATCAACACCTACTGAGAGATCTAAGACAAAGAAATCAACATATGGAGAGCATATGCAAGCCTTTAGAGGTCACAACAAAGTTAAATCATACAACAAACTCGATGACATTACTAAGAAAGTTCATGTTGAAGCTCCTGATCTTGCAGGAAAGATGTATCCACACCTATTCTTAGACTGGATAACAGCAATGGAAGATTCCTTTAACCGGTACCGCATCTCAGAAGATTGAGTAGTTCAATTCTCAAAGATGAAACTAGTTGGACACACTAGAATTTGATGGAGATCAGTAGAGGATAAACTTCAAAAAATGGGCCAACCATTAATTGCTGGTTGGAAAGAGATGAAATTGAAGTCATCAAAAAAATACTTACCATTTCATTACGAGGAGGATGTCCAAGATCAACTCACAACTCCTAGATAAGGAGTTATATCTGTAACTTAGTACACGGAAATATTTGATGAACTTTCTATCCGATGTGAAGGGATAAAGTCAGAACGACAACTTATATCTCACTAAAAAATGGATTAAGGGCATAAATTCTTAAGTAACTAATAATGTAAAGGATTTATAACCTTGAAGAACCATATCACTTGGCTTTAAGAGTGGAACAATATTTAGAAAATTAAGTACCTAAAAAGTTTCAAAATCAAGTTGGGGAGTTCGACATGAAGAGAACTACGATATTGCAAAACTTTAGACTAACACCCATTGCATCAAAATCTGCACTACAAAACAACTATAAAATTTCTCAAGTGAATTTAAAGACAAAGTCATAGCTAAGACTAGGAGGAAAAGAGGCAACAGTGATAAGAAGTGCTTCCGATGCAATAGAAGGGGCCACTTTTCTTATGAATATCCTACTAAAGCTTTGCATATGTTGGTAGAAGGAGAAGAGGAATAATCTAATGAGTACGTGTGAGTATGAAGATGGAGAGGAGTTAGAAGGAGACTCTAGTGATGAAATAGCTAGTCCTACAAATCTTAATATAGTGAGATGCATACTTACAAATTGTAAAGCGAAAAAACAAGAAGAATTGCTTTGTATTGATATTTTTCTTTACTCAAGTTAGATGTAGAGATAAAGTATGTAAGCTTATCTTTGATTGAGGAAGTCGTATGAATGTTATATTAGAGAATCTGGTGAAGCGATTAAATTTACTCACGAAGAAACATCCAAATCCCTACAAAGTTTCTTGGATAGATGATAGTATTATCCCGATTGCTTGAAAGTGTTTGGTGTCTTTTAAATCAAGAATAAACGAAGACTCTATTTGGTGTGATGTCATTCCTATGAAAGTATCTCACACTTTACTTGGGCCACCATGGCTTTATGATTGAGGTTCAGTATTTAGGAAAAACCAACACCTATTTTATGGAAAGAAGACAATTTTAAAGACTAAAAAGGTAGACAAGGTAAAAAAAAAACAAAGAGAAAGTAGCAAAGCAACCATAAATGCCAAGAAAAGACTCTTAATATCCTTAAGGAGAGAGAATTTAAAGCTATTGCAAGAAAAAAGGGATTGTGTTTGTAATGGTAGTAAGGGAAGTAACGGAAACAACACCTGAAACACCTTTAACTTCACCAAAAGAAGTGGGAGAATTGTTAGTTGATTTTCAGACCTTACACTAAATGATTTACCAGGTGAACTACCTCCTTTATGAGATAGATATCATGTTATTGACCTAGTACCTAGGTCTACTTTACCAAATCTTCCATCCTATCACTTGAATCCTATTGAGAATGAAGAATTAAAGAGACAAGTAGAGGAGTTACTGAAAAAAGAATTTATTCAAGAAAGTCTTAGTCCGTGTGCAGTTCCAACACTTTTAAATCCTAAAAAGGATGGAAGTTGGAGAATGTGTATTGATTTTTAAGTGATAAATAAGATCACAATAAGGTATAGATTTCCAGTACCTCGCCTTGATGGCATGTTATATATGTTGGCTTGAGCTAACATCTTTACCAAGATAGGCTTACGAAGTGGGTACCATCACATCAGAATTAGACTTAAAGATGAATGGAAAATGACTTTTAAAACTAAAGATGGACTTTATGAATGGTTGTGACGCCATTTGGACACTATAATGCACCTAGCTAGCACTTTTATGAGAGTGATGAATCAAGTGTTTCGACCATTTATGTAACATCCCGGTATCAGCGGGAAGGGTAAAATAGTAAATTTGGGTTAACAGTGAGAGCTTAGTAATGCAATTACTTGTTTATGCAT
>JANIJF010000004.1:17547983-17559183 GCA_024520955.1 Erythroxylum bequaertii | reverse complement strand
CTCGATTCCATACACAAATCCATAACTCATTCTAAACCCAAATTAATCATAATCATATCCAATCACCATTTATATCACCATAATACTTCAATACCCAACACAATTACCTGACAGTGATTGTTTACACCAACACATCTTTGGAACGTTCCTTAAACTGGAACTTCGTGAGTTTTCTTTCTTTCCGTAATTCTTGAGAAGATATGGCAAGAATCAGCACCTTCCGCTTCCAGATTTAAGTGGCAGTTTGTGCATTAGTAAGCATATTATCCAACTCCATTAGGGAATTTGATGGCTCATACCAACCGAAATGTACTCTGGACAAATTCCAGATTGAGTTAGAGAAAGGGCAGAGAAAAAACTGGTGGTCCCTTTTTTCTAATTCATCTTTGCAGAAACAGCAAATCCCATCCAGATTTTGTAAGTAATGTAGTCTATCCATATTAGCAATTCTGTTCTCAACCATTAGCCATAGAAGGAAAGTTGTACTGGGTCTTAGGAAATTATTCCAGATTACCCTAGCCCGGGGCACATCTTGATCTGAACAATAAACCCATTTCCTATAGGCTTTACTAGAAAAACTCTCAATAGGACTGCAACTTTCTTCATAATGCGACTTTTTTTAAGTGTATAGGTAAAGTTACTGCCTTTGATAGCGAGCATTATGTAGTTCTCTTTTCTTATTTGATTAAGAACTCTTAGCTAATATGGATTGAATGTGTTTGTATTGAGTCTTGTTAACTGGAAGTTAGTAAGAAAGAATCACATGGGTAGAGTGTTTAGTTGGAATTAAAAATTTAGGGGAGTTGTTTTTTGGTTTAATTTTTGACATTGATCAATTTTGTTAGTCTGTTGGGTATGTATTTACTTTTCTGAATGTGGTTTTATTCTTCATAGTGTAAATTTTTTGTGGTAAGCAAATAAGCAGACATCGATTATAATTTTCTGTAATCTCATTTTCGCATTTCTTCACTGATAAAGGGGTGAATAAGAGGTTGACTTCATTAACTTTCTCAGTTTGAGCAAATTCCAATGTCCTTTTGAGTTAATGTTGAATTAGTTCCAATTTATAAATCGTCCTATTCTGATCTGCCTTAGCTCTCCCTTTAATGTGCTACATTATGTGCTTCATTGTTTGAAAAAGAGAAAAGGTAGGACAAATGGATATGATGACATTCCACTTCTTCTAACAACTGTTTCCTAGTTTGATTCCAAGATGCTAAATTTTTTAGGATGATTTTAAAAGTGGAAGAGTTGGTTGCAGGATAAGAACTACACACTTGCCCTATGTGGTCCAGGACTAGCGACAAATAATAAGAGACTTGCTGAAGTCTATTTTAGGTGCAAATATAAATAGTAATTGATAATTGGACTTATTATTTTTCAGCATCGATTTCTTTCTTAGTTAGGGTGATGTAAAAGAGCTTAGAATTTATCAGAGAAGTACAATAGGGCAAATTGCTCAATCACAAGTTTTAATTTGGTGTAATGAAGAATAGGAGTTGAGTTGACAGCAAGGCCAGCAAAGGTTGAAATTCACTTTATGCTAGCTCTTCCTTATTTGGTAAGGAGTAAGTAGTAAGCTATATATATTGTTCTAGTTTATTTAGGACCTAAGCTTAATAAAGAATAAAGAATCTTTGTTAGAGTAGGATTCAATTATATTTTGGATATTCTAGTTGGGAATTCCTTTACTACTAGATTCAGGGTTCTAACAACTTTTCTGTATGTGTGTGTGTGTGTATCCCGCCTTTCAAAGAGGAAAAAAAGCCTGATTTCTTCACAAACTTCAGTTTTCAACTAGAAGATGTAATGCTACTCTAATAGTGATACTTAGACTCCATGAGTGATTCCTAGTTTTCTACCCTCCATAATTTGTTTACGTCACTAAAATTCCAGCACTTCTACACTAAATCTCCAGCAATCAAAATGCCTAAAATTTCATCCATATCAAATCTGAAATTCCTGTAACTTATACGAATATTCCAAATCTGAAATTCCATCCAATCTTATTACTGTCAAGTGTCAACCAAGATAACAACACCAACTTGAGTTTTCTTCTGTTTTGTTGTCTGATCAATATTCCTAGCCAAACAAGAGGAACAGACAGAGCAGGTCATGATAGTTCAGGGAAGATTTGGGATTCAATCTCCAAAGAGATATTCCATGTCAGATTTACCCTCTGAAACTTGATTGCTATTTTGTGTCGTCAAAGGGTTCCACATTTATATTAGACCCAATTGTTTGCTATTTAAATTTTACACGAGGATAGGTCTTCATTTACAAATTTTAAGGTTGAAATGAGTCAATGAGTAGTGGCTTTTAGTTGAGTAATGAAGTTGAGACTCATTGGAAAGTTGGCTTTCACCTCCTCTTGATTTGTTTTACTTTGAGCTTCGTAGGATTATAATTTGGATAGTAGGAGTTTATGTCCTGCTTTGTAGACATTACTGAGTTGATTCTATCTATCAAATCTTCATTTTATAGGTGTTTGCACAGGTTACAGTTCAAAAGTTCCTTTGGTTTTCATATTTTTATTAATCACTTAGGTTCTCTTTTAAGGATAATCTGATATTTATGATGCAAAAGAACTTAAAGTATATCGGAGAAATAAAGAGGAAAAATTAGTCAACCACAAATCTTAATTTGGTGGGATAAAATTGAGAATTGAGTTGACAACAAAAGATGAGGGATGAAATTTGAATTATGTTAGGATTCCTTATTAGATAGGAAATAGAAGTAGGTTAAATATGTTATTCTATTTTACATAAGTTATCCTAGTTGTTTAGGACTTATAGAATTTTTATTAGAATAGGACCTAAATTTGTTGGAAACCCTTTCCTACTAGAATAAGGGTTCTAAACCGCTATATCTATGTGTATTTAACTCTTCATCAATAATAAGCAATTTGGAAATTTTTGCCAAACTTGAGTTTTCAACTAAAAGGTGTTATGCTCTCTTCTAAGAGAGATTCTTAGACCTTAGGAGTGATTTCTAGTTTCTTACCTTTCATTCTTTGTGTTCACCACAAAATTCCAACAACCAAAATCCTAACTTTTGGTATATTAAGCCCTGAAATCATAAGCCTAAATTTCTAGCAATTAACTCTTAAAATTCCAGCTATATAAAATCTGAAATTTCAGCATTAGCCAAAATTCAACCCTAAAACTTGATAATCCAATAGTCTAATATCATCCATATTTCTTAATTTTGTGATTTTTAGCTACTAGTTAATAATTCTTCTATTTGTCCTACTTCAATTTATCACCAATTTTTACCCCAAGTTCATGAGGATGAGCCTTGAAGTAACTGATAAAGTTGCTCCTTTGTGATCATAAGGTCACAGGTTCAAGTCACAGAAATAGCTTTTTTGTAAAAATACAAAGAAAACGCTGTGTACATCATGACCTTTTCTAGACCCTTAGAAAGCGGGGAGTCTTATGCTATTGATACATTAATTTTTTTTCATGATATCATGGGCCATGCTCTCTGATTTTGCTACAATTTCTCATTGAATGTCTGACTCGTGTTAATAATGTATATTTGTTAATCTCAGGCTTGTGTAGATGGCTGACACTGTGGAATTAGGAGAGAAACTTTCTGAAACAAGTTCAGAAAATGCATCCCATGAAAAACATGAAACTCGTGATGAAATGCTTTCCAGGCACAGGTAATTCTAATATTATTATGGGTTTTAATTGCTATATGATTTGGTTATAACATCAAAAAACAGAATACCTTCCTTCCTGCACTTGAAATTCTCATGTTCAAATCAGGGGTTCAGTATGGATCCTGTACATGAAATTCTCATTTTCAAGTCAGGGTTCAATATCGTTTTTTTTTTCCCAATCCTTGTGGTGAGTTATATGTAGAAAAATCGTAGTCTGCTTCTAACTGTTCATTCTGGATTCCTTGCTAAATATTCAGACCTCTTCAAACATATATCTTTGGGGAATACAGATTGATCTTTTATATCTTTCATCGCCCCAAACATACCAGTACTAGCACCAATGGTATATAAATGTAAATTGTTGGTCAGGTAACTATTCAGACCTCTTCAAGCTACTTGTAAGGCTGAACAAAGAGAAGCTTGTATTGGACTTTGATCAAGAACGTTTTGTTGTTCAAAATCTTCTTGTCTTTTCTTTTGAAATAAGTGATATGGGCTCTTGCATCACAATTGTTTAAGATTGACGGGGGTATTGCTAATTTTGTCTAAATCATGGGTCTGTTGTCGATGATATACTTTAATTGGTGACACTATTACAAATTGTTCTTAAACACTGTCCTGTATGCAGAAAGGAGAAAGCTCAGCTGCAGAACAAAGAGATGGAACTTAAAAAAGGCGCAGCAAAGGGTAGCAAGGCTGAACAGAAAGCTAAGAAGAAGCAGGTTGAAGAAGAGATCTCGCAACTTTCTACTAAGCTACAAACAAATCATGCCGAAGAACTTGCTTCACTGGGCTATAGCAGCAGTAGTAATGGAAATGACAAAAGCAATATTGACAATTTAGTGAAGGCTATAGCTGGTGTTTCTGTTGCCAATCAACCTGAACATGCAAGGATCACCAAGGGTGCAAAGAAGCGGGGAAAGAGAGCTCAACAAGAAGCAGAAAGAGAAAAGAGGATTCAGGAAGAGCAAAGCAGCCTTGTAAGTGATCGAATGATTGAAGATGAGAAATTAAAGAAAAAGCTTGAACCCTGCGGATTAATTGTTAACCAAATAAAACCAGATGGGCATTGCCTTTACAGAGCTGTTGAAGATCAGTTAGCACACTTTTCTGGAGGTTCTTCTCCATATACCTACCAAGATCTTCGGAAAATGGTGGCTGGTTATATGAGGGAAAATTCCTCAGATTTCATTCCCTTTTTTCTATCAGATAATACAACAGAAGGAGATTCTAATATTTCAGTTGCAGACAGATTTGAAAAGTATTGTGTTGAAGTTGAGTCTACAGCAGCATGGGGAGGGCATCTAGAGCTTGGGGCTTTATCTCACTGCCTTGGTAAACATATTATGATATTTTCTGGATCCTTTCCTGATGTGGAGATAGGTAAGGAGTATTTATCAGCTGAGGGAGCCTATTCATCTAATGCAAGTATTATGCTGTCATATCATAAGCATGCATTCGGTCTGGGGGAACACTACAATTCTCTTGTTCCAAATTTGATCAGATAGGTATACAGTGTTACCTTTGACATGGTACTTTTTGTATGCACATTTGGTTTTCTTTGAAGTTTTAAACGAAATTACCACCTGAGCTTTTTAGATCTTAAAAGCATATTCTCAGCTTGGCTGATGGACTATTGTCAATTGTAATATTACTTTGTAGAGAGATGTGGATTTGCTTTGCCTCATGGGGTAAGAATTCTAAATTGATCCATAAATTTTCGAGCAACTGTCAGGGAGTTCATGATACTGATAATATAATAAATCATGCAAAGGTGTAGGCTTTTAGGTCACTTTATTTTAACTCTGTTTACACAAAATGTTGTCGATTAAGGGTTTTAGGTTTGTTTATATATAAAATGACATTGTTTTAAAGTAGAAACAGAGTTGTAACAGTTTAAGTGGTATAAAAATATTTTAGATTTGTTTATATAGAGTTACTTATCCATATCGTGCCACTAACATGAAGTTCTTAAATAGGCTTGGTTACTCCCAGGCCTCTGGAATTCTGACTATGGATTTTAAGATAGGAAGAGTTTTTGGGACACGATATCCAATGAAATGAAAATAAATTTGGACGTTCTTCAAGAACTTGAAATTATTGCATTAACACTAATACTAGTCGGCCAAAGAAATGGACGATTTATGCTACTCTGGTCTTGTTCTGAGAATTCAAGCACCACAGAATTGGGATGAGGTATACAGTATTGCCATGCAATGTAAGAAAAAGAGACATGTTTGTGGCAGTTGAAAACTAGAGTGTTGAAATTATTATTTTATTGAGAAGCGGCTAATTCTGCCGTAGATGCCCATATCCATTTATCAAAGTCTGTTGGTCCCATGATTAGATTTCGAAGAATCAAATCCTTAAAAGACGATTTTAAGCCAATGGTGCTCCTCCATCACTCGATCGCACTCGTGGAATTGGCCAATTCCAAAAGTCCACTCCTTCACTTATTCCATTTTGTTTAGGAAAAAGAAAAAGCAACCGCAAGTGTTATTTGTACAGTGAATAGCCTGAACGCTTATGAAAGTCGGAGTCTAACATATTATGATCTCAAAGTTTCATAAATGCCTATCAAAGTGTTATTAAAAATTGTCAAGTTCTTTTTATATTTGATGAAAAGACATACGTTTCCTTTCTCATTGATCCATCGGTTCGAACAACAAAAAGACCTTGTAAAACAAAAAGGATCATATGAGTACAAATTACAGCTACAAGACAGTGGGGCTAGGAGGTCCGTACACCATAGAAGATAACGTGATGCGAGAAACCGATCACGTTATATCATTTCTTCTTTAAGACTTGCGTATCCGCTTCTCGCCTCTGTCCAAAGTTTGATTCCATCTGAACAGAAAGCATGTGCGGCCAAACCAGTCCTGGAAGCCGCCGCTTTTAAGAATCCATCCATCACCATTCGTTATCTACAACTGGCGGTGTTCTTATCTTAGTTAAAACATACAAGCAGTCAATATTAAGATATATATAATAATAAAATTGAAACATTATAAAGTAGAAAAATTCAGATTAAAGATGTTGAAAAACTATATTCGATGTGTAATATGCATATTAAATAATATGTTTGATGTTTTGAGGAAATTAAAAAAAATCAGAAAATAATGTTAAAAGAAGGAAATGGGGGGTGACCCTTGGGTTAATCATGAGCCGGCATACTTGGTGGGTAAGAAGGGGTGGTATTGGTGGCAATTTCTTGAACCTTAAAGTAAGGGGTATGCGTATGATTCCTTCTCACCTATATTCCACCTTCTTTTTACGCGTACGTACCAGAAGCAGAAAAAAGAAGATGCGTCATGCCTCACCTAGCTAACTATGTCCGATTCCAATTTGGTAATGGAAAGCCCAGAAGAACCCTAAAAGCAAATTGAAAGTTAAGTTGACAGTTCCACATTGAACCTAGACCCTAGAATTGCGTACGTACAAATTATCACACTATGTAAGATCCCGTAATCAATGAATATGACAATTTGACGTGAATATGAAATATTTGAGAACTTGTAAAAGATATTAGATCTACAAATAAAACGCTACTCGATAAGAATGTTTGTGAAAGCAATGTACTGATATATTCACTACCAACTCTTTATCATTTGATTTGCATTGCAAAACTAATATATAACGAAATTAATTGGTTTGAGGCTTTCTTTTTCTATTTATCTATCCTACACACTTAAATTCTTAATCTAATTTTATTAATATTGTTGACATTTTGTATCACATGAATAATGTCAAGCAAAATTGTCATTTAGTATTATAATTATTGGGGCTATATGTATTAAATATTAGTTAAGATTAATTTAAATAATCACAAAAATCATTACAACGAAAGAATTGATGATAATAACAATAAGTATGTGAAAAAAATTAGATTGTATCGATAAAAATTACTTAGATTATCTTTTGTGACCCTAATGACTAAAACATTTTGTTATTTTTAAAGTCACGAAGACTCAAAAACATCAATGCAATAAAGAATGATTGTATTTCTAATTATTTTCTTTTTCTAATGTTAGAAATGTATACTGGTTAAGTAGGAGCATTCTCTTCCCACTTTTAAATTGCTAACTTGTGTATTTGGAGTTAATTTTTGCTGCTTTTTTCATGTTAGCACTTTTTTTTTGAAAGAGAGAAAAAACTAATTACACGACAAGTCTCGGGAAACACACTCCCGACATATCTTCTAAAGGGAGTACATGGCAACCAATGGGTGGGCGATAAAAAAAAGTGGGTCCGAGCACAAAATGCATAGCATAATTCGCTAATCAATCCGCACAGCGGTTACTTTCACGGTAGATGTGGCGATGGACCACCGTTCAATTGCGCGTAACGAAAGTGCACTGATGCATGTTCCTAAAGTATCCTAATAAACTTCACTCGTTGATATTTGAGTAATCATTTATGTTTTTTTTACATAATTTTCGTGTAATATTATCAAGTTGTCATCCATTAATATAAACTATTTAATAATATTTTGATTTTATAATATTTTGTAAATTCTAACCATTCATATATTTTATTTGATGAATTGTATTAATTTTTAATAAACATCTTATGTGAACATAATATCGAGTATGAATATATATTGAAGTTATTCGTATTAGATAAAATTTAATGATTGAGGATGAATTTTAGTAAAAATATTATTATGTGTGAAGTAATTCAAATAATAAGAATCTAAGCATGAAGAATAAAATATAGATCAATTATTAATTTTAATCGAATAGAAAGATTATAATTCTATATACAGGTATAAAAGTACTACAGTTACCATTTACTTATCTTGGTATACCAATGAATTCTATAAAACACAAATACTCAGAGTTCAAACCACTAAAAGAGAAGATCAAAAGAAGAATTCAGAATTAGAATACTAATAGACTATATATTGTAGGTCGTCTACAACTGATTGATTCTGTCCTATCTTTAATCAATACATATACTGGGCCTCACACTTGGTACTACCAATTATGGTCATAAAAGCCATTAATAAGATCCTAAGAAGATTTTTATGGGATGGAAATGAGTAAGGAAGGACCAAAGCAAGGATCAAATGGAATGATATTTGTAAGCGTAGGAAACAGGGGGGACTAGGCCTTATACCTAACCAGGTAGTTAATCATGTGATGTTAGCAAGAAATTTCTAGAGGATAATTAGAAAGGATAACTCCTTATAGGTGAATTGGGTATGGAGTGAATACATAACCAAGGATAACACCTAAAACGTCAAAATTCTAGAAAAGGGATCGACTACTCTTAGAAAGATAATGGAGATACAGTAGGTAATCAAACCTCACATAAAGCATGAGTTGAGAGATAGGAAAGAAACAAGCTTCTAGTTTGAAAAATGGTTGGAGATAGGAGTCTTACATGATCAACCACAACTCCATAGGTTGAAGTAGCATCTCCCGAAGGAGAACACTATTTAACTGGGCCTTGACAACAAAGAGATCATACAAAGGATGATCCTGAATATATTGGTAAAAACACACTTACTCAATATCATTCTATCAGATGATAAAGATAAAGTGACCTGGATCTCATAATGGTCTTTACACAAACAAAATTGTAAGAAACCTATTCTGGGGTACAAATAGAGTAAGTTGTTATGAACTAGTACAGGGCAATAAAATTCTCCCTAAGGGCAACTTTAACCTTTTAGCTGGCCATCCAAGGACGACTACCTACATAGGACATATTAATAGTTATATGATCATCCTTAGCAGGTGTACATTATGTTAAAAGGATAGTGAATAATCAACCATATTATATTCATTTGTCAGCACATGAATAACATATGGAAAGAGATTGCAATTAGATATGGTGATAATGATCCACCAAAAGACATAATAGATAGGAGCATGCAATGGATGAGAGCACAGAACAATAATACATGGATCTTTAGATGGCTATAGCTTACCTAATTAGGGGAATCTGAAAAGATAGAAGTTGGAGAATCTTATCTGAGAGGGTTACATCTTGCACATCCTTTATCATGATGATCATCAACAACATCAGAATGTACATTGGAATGTTTTTGGAAGGTAGAGAACTCAATAGAGAGATGAAGCAAACGTGGAGATTACCCTGAATAGAAATGACCATTTGGAACAAAAGACGACTTTTTGTTAGATCCAGATAAATTAACAATGAAATAGAAACACGTGGAGGCTTCTGAGCTAAGAGGAGATATTAATATTAACTCTTTTATCATATTAATATAATTCATTTATTTTCTTAAAAAAACTACATATCTCAACCTATAGGAATATACAATAATTTTATTAAAATATAGATTAATAGCATTTTATTGTAAGTTTTTACATAGTTTAAGTTAATTTCATTAGATTTATAGTAGACTATGACTCAGTAACAAGACCCAATCCCTTAAGTTTTACCATGAGATTAAGGTTAATCCAATTTGTACATACTCACAATGATTCAATATATTTTAAAACAACTTAACATATCTCTTTATATAAATTAAAACAACTTTGATTCATAATTAAAATAATGTCTCCCAATTTAGGATTCTTTAGATTTGATTTTATGCATTTTCGTGTTACACCTACCTAAATTTTTACATTCTTCCTCAACCTTCTTACTTAAAATAACATGTAACAAGATAATACACAACAAATAGAGAAAAAGTAAATAAATGAGAGTAAAATTTACTATCTTTATTTAACACAATCCTTATTTCTTGTGCTTATTTGGCATTATACTTATCTTTATAACATTTGTTAAGAAAATAACATGCTATACAAATAATCCATAATACATCAAAATTGAATGGAGCATATAGAATTGGCAACTATAACACATAATTCCTTGTAAATGCTTAAGATAGATGTCAATTAACCTTAGCCAACAAATTTATATACGCCCAAATTTGACCTTGAATAATGCTCTAGGAAATAAAATGGTACATACTATATTCTACTTTTCACTCTTTTTCTCTGATCAATAAATTAATATATACATCAATTTGGCGTCGACTAATTACCTTATGTCAACCATCCCTTACCACCAAGATTCATACAACATAATTATTTCCTTCACAAAGCCTTATTGCATATAAAAGCATTGATTAACACTCATAACCATAATGGTGTTTCCAATCACACGTTTACTTGCAATTATAATTACATGTCATGAATCACACATTCCACACACAATTTATATGAACAAAAGTCCTAAATTATATTAATTTTGTCAAAAATCTAAATTTACCATAATCCTAATTTAGGGTTTGTACATTTCTTTCCAAAATGGAGATACTGAAATACATAAATAATTAATTAAGAGACAAACAAACAATCAGCAATGAGAATAATAAAAAATCAAACTAGAAAACTCTGACTGACATGTACCATCTATTAGCCAATGAAAAATACCTTGAGTCTCTTTTTATATATTAAAATTTTTTTAGATGTTATAAATCTTGCAAGTCTTATTCATCTTAAATTCCTTTTTTTTCTTCTCCAACTTGACTCTATCATTGTTCTTTCTTTCTAC
>JANIJF010000004.1:17137625-17150710 GCA_024520955.1 Erythroxylum bequaertii | reverse complement strand
GCCATTGCAAAGGAGAAAAGCCTAAAACTTCAGGGAAAGTGGGTTCCAATGCTTTAAAAGGGAGGAAACATCAAACCTCTGAAGCAAAAGATCATTCCAAGCAGAAGGCCAATAACAAAGCTAAATCCCTTGGGCATGAACTGAAGTCACATTTTGGAAAGGCGTCTTCATCATCTGAGGGGAAAGTGAAAACTAAAAAAAGTCAAAGTCATGCCAATGTGGAGGACAGTCCTTCATTGGCAGCCAAAACTAAGAAGAGCACCTATATGGACAAGCATACAACTGATGGTGAGTTAGGAGAGCTAAAATTACCAAAGAACTCTGAAAAAACTGGGGATATGTATAGAGAATTTTTCGGGGACATGGAGATAGAACAAGAAGAAAACCAGATAAGCCCACTGGAGGCTGGCTATGAGGATAGGATGAAGGAATCTAATTTGGTTGAACTTGGCATGCATGGAACACAAATGGTAAAGGGGAGATCCAGTGGTAAGAAAATGCAGAAGCCATCAGCACCTGAAGCATATCCAAGAGCAGCTTCAAATGTTGGCCCTCACCCTGGGAATGGGCCTATATCTGATGTACCTCATGCAACAACAGCTCCTGTTTTGATACAAGAGAATTGGGTCTGTTGTGACAAATGTCAGCAGTGGCGGCTTTTACCAGTTGGTAAAAATCCTAATGACCTACCGGAGAAGTGGGTGTGTAGCATGCTTAATTGGCTGTAAGTTTCAATCCAGCACCTTCATTTTTTATACGGGTCAATATTCAAAAATGGGATGAATTAGAAATTCTAAACAAATATATAAAAGTGTTGGATGTTAGTATCTTTTTCCATCTGAAAGTTTAACGTTTCTGTTGTTGATGCTTTAGGCCTGGTATGAACCGATGTAGTTTTAGCGAGGAAGAAACAACCAATGCTCTCATTGCGCGGCACCAGGTCCCTGCTCCAGAAAGTCACACTTTCATGCAAAGCAATCCTGGTGTGGTTGCTTCTGGAGAAATTCATCCTGATTATAACAGCCATGTGAATGGTTTGAATGCAGCTGGTAGCGGGGAAAAGAGAAATAATATTCTCAAGGAATCATCAAATTCATTGAACAGAGACAGTTCCTCTCAGTTGGTGAAGAAGACTGTAAGATTAAATGATGTGAATAGGTCTTCTTTGGTAAATGAAGCTGACTTGCAACTGAGCAAGTTTGGTGATATAGCTGTGGAGAAGCCAAAGCATAAGCAGAAAGAGAAGAATAAAAAACTTGATTCTGATGGAGGTACTGCATCTGAAATGGTTCTTTTATGTGCGTGTAAACATTCTGACGTAGGACAGGTAGAGGACAGCAGCCATACTAATTGAAAATTGAATTAGGAACCCTAAAAGTCTCTTTATTGATATCAATGAAGAAGAAAACTTCAAACTAGTCTTAGAAATCACATCTAGGGATTAAAGAAAAAAGGGGGGAAAAAAAAGGAAAAAGGCTTCACACATAGTATCGAAGAATCCCTACTAGAACTTAACAGTCAGTTTTAGATGAGAAAGTCTTGCAGTATAACAAACTTAAATGTATTTTAATCTAATAATGAGACTATTTACTAATTGAAATGAAATTCTAACTAGATAAACTGGTAAGTAATCTAGTAAGATTTTGAAATAAGCAAAGATTTGGAATAAGCCATAGAATAAAGAAATTCTCATTTTACTTTCAAATGGATATGTTTGATACTGATAGATCATATCTTGTAAATTATCTCTTTGTCAATCCGCGTAAATCTAAATATGATAAATTTTGTATAAAATCAAACTTTTAGGTAATCGTCATCACATGTCTTATGTAATTTATTTATTTCTGATACAAAATACAGGTAATCCAAAAGTCTCAAAGATGAAGGGTAAAAGGGACCACGATCAGGAGTCCTTTAGAGCCTCCAAGAAAATCAGGACCGAGGGAGTTGTGGAACAGTTTCATCATGGTCGGATCAGTGATAAAGTAGGTGACAGTTTAAGTAACTGCTTACCTTCTGTCTCATCAGGAAAGTCAATGCCTAAACATAACAATCATAAGGATGCAAAGAATTCTAGAAAGGAGCAGGTGCAACTGTCCAGTAAAAGAGTGAGGAACACTGATGATAACTTGCATGATGGGCAGATTGATATAGTGGCTTGTGATAGTAGAGATAGTTCAAAAAGAAAGAAAATGAAGGATAGTCATGATCAACTTCAGAACAGCAGGATTTTGGCGAAGGAGTTCAGTGAGAATGACCAAAGGATAGAGAGGGCACCTGCGTCTGAAGGAAAAGAGTCTAGCGCAAGTAAAAGCGGGGGTAAAACAGGCAGAAAAGGTAGTCACGGGAAAACCAAGCATCTGATACAAGAGCCGGGGAGTACCCTGTCTCAGCGAAGCTTGGATGGTGGGGATTCTTCAAGAAGGAACTCTGCATCTCTGCATCGTGCTGTGGCAGCTACTTCTAGCTCTTCAAAGGTCTCCGGTTCACATAAAACCAAAGCCTATGTCCATGATGTTAAAGGCTCACCAGTGGAATCTGTTTCTTCATTACCTGTGAGAGTTTCAAAGCTAGATAACCTTACATCTGAAAGAAAAGGCCTGATTAAGAAAGAAGATGACCTTACTGATACTGGCTTGTTGGACAAAGTGACTGGTTGCTCAGGTCCTAACATGCGTTGTCAAATTGAATCAACATCTTTGGATCAATTTCATGGTGATGAAAGACAAAATGAAACTCAAGGGAATCAAAGTGTTTCTCATCCTAGGAAGGGATTCTCCTCACTGTCCAGGGACAAAAATAGGAATTCCAATTCTGAGAGTGGGAATGGTAATGCCAAGTTCCTTGATTCTGTTGGCAAGCAAGCCCCTCCTTGTGAAGTAAGGCCTACTGGTAAAAAACAAATTGCTGAGAAGGGTGGAATCAAGTCTAATGAAGATGAAAATATATGCACTGACACAAAGGGCTCACTATCCATGATCGATAACTGTAAAAAAGACATTAGATCCAATTCTGAGGGACACATTGACCCAGATATGAAAGTAGATAGTATTTGCATCTATGATGCAACTTCTACTCCAAAGCAGAGTATGCTAGCTGATTGTGAGATCTCTGGCAGAGGAAAGGCACTCTCATCAACTCCCCCTAGGGGAGCTCAAAATGAGACATTGGCCAACTGCAATCAACTGGTTTGTGGGCCTCAAAAAGGAAATGGACAAAATGGTTTATCTGGTAATGCTGATAATGCATTAAAACTTTCACAACAAATCAAAAGGGCTGATCACCTTAATGGAATTCATTACGATAATTCTAGAAACTCCATGTCAAATGGGCATAGGAGCAGGGATCTTGAAGCCGCAAGTCCAGTTAAGAGGGATTCCTCTAGCCAGGCTGCAAACAATGCCGTGAAAGAGGCAACAACTTTGAAGCACATGGCGGATCGTCTTAAGGTTATTATTGTTAGATGGTTTAGGTTTTGAAATACCTTATTTATTTTCCTCAAAACTCACTGAATTTTATTTATTTATTTATTTTTAGAAGAACTCTGGGTCACAACCTGAGAGCACGAGGCTGTATTTTGAGGCAGCCCTTAAATTTCTTGATGGAGCTGCGCTGTTTGAAAGTTGCAGCATTGAGACTGCCAAAAGTGCAGAGATGATTCAGTCAATGCAAATATATGGTAGCACCGCAAAACTCTGCGAGTAAGTTGAAAAGTCTACATTTTGATGAGGCTATATTTCTTTCTGTAATGTATATTACATGTGATTCTGTCAAAGAATTTTTAGAATCATAAAATGCTGTCATTTGAACTTGTTTTTTCTATGATTATGATGTTTTCTATCCTAGTGATTGGAGGTGTTACTTGTGGGATGAACTTAAACTACCATGACAACATGCTGGGGCATCTAGGCACTGCAAATTTGTACAATGTGCTTGCAGTGTAGATTTTCATCATAGCTTGAATATGAAACTGTTAAAATGCTGCTCTATTCAGTGTGACATGATTGTTTAATGAGAGGGGACGGGGGTCATGCTTGTGCTGATATATACGGACTCAATGACAGCTGCTGCTTTTTTTAGTCCTTTATCAATCATATTTCTGGACTATTTTCTTGTTGTTCTGCATTGATGATTCTTCTGTAGTCGATAGAGAAATTCCACCTTTATTATCCTTACTAAATCTTGTAATATTTTAGGTTCTGTGCACACGAGTATGAGAAATTGGAAGACATGGCGGCAGCTGCTTTGGCATACAAGTGCATGGAGGTGGCATATATGAGGGTGGTTATTTCTTCGAATGGCAATGCAAATAGAGATCGACTTGAGTTGCAGAGGGATCTACAAAAGATTCCTCCAGGTTGTAAAATAACTATTATGAACTTACTCATTCTAGAAGATGAATATTTTATGAAGCTCTTAATGTTAGCATGACTGATGTTTATACCTGGTCCTTTCCTTTGGCTGGAAGCATTGTGTGTTTAATACTTCTATTCTGGGGAGAGTTACTCAGTACTTTTGGTCTGCAAATTTTGATGCCTGAAAGTTTTGTTTTTGACCACATTTTTGATTCTGTATATGGACTGGAGTTCGTCTCAAATCAGCAACAACTTCTTATGCTGTTGTGCTTATCAGGTTGCACCTTTAGTAAGTTTAGGATGACATTTTTGTTTCATTGATGTGTATTGTAGTCTGCAACACGAGTATTCTCCGCCAAGAATTTTTTCCAAATAACTAAAAAAAAATTTGTTATGTTATTGTGATATTATGTGACTGGATTTGCAAGTTTAGGGTGGTAATTTGTTTGGAGTCATTCTATGGTAGCTTAAGAACATTTGATGGTTATATTCTCCTATTTCACCTTAAAGATACGATTTTTATAGCACTGTGCGCTTAGCTTTCTCAACTTTTAATGAATCATTCAACTATTATTAAGGAAAATGGTGTAAACTCATTGTTCTTATCACACCACTGCCAGGTGAGTCACCATCTTCGTCTGCCTCCGATATTGACAACTTGAACCACACAACTTCGGTTGATAAGGTTCCCGTAGCTAAAGGTGTTAGCTCTCCTCAAGTGAATGGAAGCCACGTTATTACTGCCAAAAATCGTCCCAGCCTTGTACGATTGCTCCATTTTGTAAGTGTATTTCTACATCATATAGAAACCTATAGTTGTTTTTCGATCACTCTGGATGTAGTTTAAGGAAGTTTAAAAAATCTGAAATGAACTAATCCCCCCTTTCAACATTGGTAAATAATTTTGAAAAAAACAATTGTTGGTAAAAGGCTTCCGGTTTATATTTCTCTTCATATGTTCAATATCATTGTACTACTTGAGATTTGTATGTGTCAACGTGTACAATGCTTTGTTGATACTGAATTTGGTACTCTGATACTTTACTAAATTGCTGATTTTTATCTTCAGGCAGAGCATGTGAGTTCTGCAATGGAAGCCTCTAGGAAATCACGAATAGCTTTTGCAGCAGCAAATGCCAGAATGGCAGATGCTCAGAGTGGAGATGGTATGTTTTCCATTAGAACAGCCCTTGATTTCAGCTTCCAAGATGTAGACGGATTACTACGTCTTGTGCGACTTGCATTTGAAGCTATTAACCGATAAAGAGTCTGGCTGCTGATGGAGTGATTTAAACTGGGGAAGTTGTATCTGTTTGGTTGGTGTGTTCTGGGGTCAAAGCCTTCTAGAAAAAGAAAGGAAGACTGGCTAGATGTCTCTGATGCATTACTTCTGTTGAGGGACCTGCTTTCCCCAATCGCCAACTCAATGTCCTGCTGTATACATGTGTGATATACAAAGAGAAATGCGGAAATACAAATGTATATTTGTATCATACTTCAGCTCTTCCTTGTGGGGACAAGGACTGCACTTAATTCCATTTTAAGACCGGTGTCCATGAATTCTGATTCGCAAGCCTTCCGCCGACGCAACTAAGAGACTGTTGAGAAAAAAAATAGGAGGATTGTTAGATGTTTCAACAAATTGTGATTGAAGAAATAAATCAATAAAGACAGAGTATCCTAACTGTGGATTTTGCCGGGGTTGTAGAGTTATATAATATCAAGAGTATATATTCTTACTTGAAATTGTTTTCATTTTTGGGGTGGACTTCTACTTTGGTATTCGGCTTTTATTTGTTATACATTCATTGAAGACATTGTAAAGGCAACTTCAGAATATGTAGTATCAGTATAGTCTCTGTTGTATCAGTAACTGCTTCTGTTTGGTTCAAGTAATACGAGCAGAAGCTAAACTACATTGCTGTCTGAGGTTGGCTACTTCATCTTTTGCTTTCGTTCTTCATACGTCACTATGTCTCTCTTGAATAGAAAGTTGATTCTGGTTTATCACGCAGGTTACTTTGGAAATCGGTGTTGGGGCAATTTTCCTCTGCTGTTGATGGGAAACTAGGACGGACTAGTTTATTGTTTGCATAGTGGAAGATAGTAATGCGACTCGTATCACGTCATCCAATTGTTCTTGTTGGAAGGTTTGAAGAGAATCACTGGCCATGTGTATCTTTGTACAAAGCACTGTCTATATGTTCACTTGGCCCTGTCTTTGGCAGTGGTTCATGTGTATATACCCATGAACTTGTTCCGTCGTATTTAACAGGTAAAACAACTCTTTATGGTTTTTAGTTAAAGTGCAAAGAAGTTTGTTTATTTGTATGTTTGGGTCTGAAGTTGTTGACATTGATGAACAGGTACTTTCTAATATCCTCCTCGTGGACTTTGGGACAAATCTATGATCAATCCTCCAGAATCCAGATGTTAGAGAAGCAACAGTAGGGATTGTGGGAGTATCGTTATGGAAAATTTTTCTTCCGTTGTACATAAGAAAAAAAGTCATGGAATGGAACTTCCCCTTGTTGCCTATCGGAATAGAAAATTGTGATAATGCTTCAAGAAATTATGGCACAGCCTAAGCCTAACTTTAACACTTGAAACTTTACGCAGCATGCATGTATTGTATATGGTTAATTATTTATCACTTGTTCTTCTAACCGATAAATATAGACAAATGAGTCGCAGATCATCCTCTCATCGAACTTTTTAGTTAATGTTATAAGAGGCTGTTTTGTGAGTTAAACGTGTAATCTTATGGTTATACTTTGATCAAGGCTAAATCTCATTTCTTCTAGTACTGTGTTCAATTCAATTCCATGACCATCTAAGTCCTGTGGGCCGTCTCGACTAAATTACAGATTCCTTACCCACATGAAATGCGTCTTCCTCCTTCCTCTCTTCTCTAATTCCTGTGGGCCGTGTCGACTAAATTACAGATTCCTCACCCACATCAAATGCGTCTTCCTCCTTCCTCTCCTCTCTTCTCCTTTCCTCTTAAGACTAAAGAAACAGACGACTACAAGCGCTTCACTTTAATTAAATCTCAGACCTAAGCAATACAATACAATACAATAAGATACAATACAGCTACAGAACACCAACATGGGTTCCAGATTTTGCTATTCAAATCTCGTTGTCAGATCTTACCTTCTCTCCAGATTCTCTTTTCGCAATCCTTCTCTGCTCCAATCCTTCAATTCTCACTTACGAAACGATGACGCATCCTCTTTTCATCACAAAATCCCTAGAAGGTGGCATTTCGGTCATTCTCATGAGCATCCCCGTCACGAGGAGGGCGAGAGCATTTTCCGACTCGGCCTCGCAGCTGACATTGCCTTGGCTACCGGAAAGGCTTTGACTGGTTATGTCACGGGGAGCACTGCCATTATCGCCGATGCAGCGCATTCAATCTCCGATATTGTAATTTCACCCACCCTTCTTTTTCTTTTCTGTTCGGTTAGGCTTTGTAATTTAGGAGTTTAAATTACACTACTGGCAATTTCTTGTTCTTTCTTTCTTTGTTTGGCTTTTGTAAATGTTACCTTGATGATGATGAGGATGATGATTATTAATCATTTTAAGAAAGTTTGACTATAACTGATAGTTAATGTGATTTGCAGGTTCTTAGTGGAATTGCTTTATTGTCGTTCAAAGCTGGACGAGCTCCAAAAGATAAAGAACATCCATATGGTCACTTATAAATTTGTACCTACTAACTACTCCATTCATCTGTAGAATATGCATATACATGTCCTAATCCGTTTAGTACAACTTGTTTACTCTGTGGAAGAAAATTGCTTTTGATGCTGCTTCTAGATATGTAATGACTTCTCCTTACCGGTTTCTGGTTTTGCCTTTACTTCCTTCAGGGCATGGAAAATTCGAAAGCCTAGGAGCCCTGGGGATTTCGTGCATGCTTTTGGCAACTGCCGGTGGTATTACGTGGCATGCTTTTGATGTTCTGCTTGTATAATTTCTTTCCTGTATTGATCTATCTTTCTCATTTCCCGTCATAGGGACAACCATTATGAGAAATTCCTTGCGCATTCTTAAATGAATTTAATCTCTTAATGAGTTCAACATATTCTTGTATCATTCTTCTTAGCTAATATGCTTTCTAATGTGTAGGGATTGTGGCCAGCAGCACCTGAAGTAACTAACCATTTGCTGTCTAATGAACATGGACATAAGCACAACAATGATGGTGCGCATCATCATGAAATTGACATGGACCACCCTATCCTTGCATTGAGTATGGCTGTTGTGTCCATATCAGTTAAAGAAGCGTAAGTTGCAAACTTGTAACTCAGTTTAGAGCCTTTTTTATGCTACCTATTCTTTCAGCCTTCTCAATCTGACAACACTCAAACCTTCACAACCCTCTTTAGCTCCATCTCCTTTCATTGATGACATCCCAATTAGTTCCCATTACATGAATAAGTTGATTATTATATCGAAGTAGTGATGCTTATTGGAATATAACTAGGTAAGCAGACACACTTGTGACTGTCTGTGCCTTCCTTCTCCCAAGGGCCTCACATTCATTGATAACGTTTGTTTTAGCCACAGTTTTCTTTCCATTTTAACTATAGTTACATATTTCTGATCATTCTGCTGTCATTGCACTTCTGTTGAAAACTTTTGGCACTTTTAATTTTGTGCTTTTGACAAGTTCACTGCTTCTTGTATTCTTCTTGATGCAGTTTTTCTTCTCAAATGAGGTCTTTGTTTTTGGCAATTTAACCTGATTAGGCTATGTTAACTGTAGGTTATATTGGATAACAAAACAAGCTGGGGAGAGACACGGTAGTGGATTAATGAAAGCTAATGCATGGCATCATAGGGCAGATGCAATTTCATCTGTTGTTGCCCTTATTGGAGTTGGTAAGAATCATTGGCTCATGTAATGTACTTAGATTTTGGTCTTAATTGGTTCAAGAATACACTTAGGTCCAAGTATATAAGGAATACACTTGACTCTAGTTCGCCTGTCAGTTTCGGGTTTATCCCAAATTCTCATAAGTTCTTCAGTAGGGTAGTTTTGTAGGCACAAGTTGAAAAAGCATCTGTTAACCGTGACTTTAGGAGGCTCAATTCTTGGAGTTAAGTTTCTGGATCCCCTTGCTGGGCTTTTTGTTTCGGGAATGATATTGAAAGCTGGACTGGAAACTGGATATCAGAGGTATACTTCCTAACTTGATTACACATGCCCTCATATCTTTGCTATACCTGCAGATTGACCTTCTTAATCATGTAGAAACATTTGGGTATGAACTATGTGTGTAGAGTTTAAAGATATCCATATGTATATGGGACAATTGTATTAAGCAGTTCTCTCTGCGTCTAGTATAGTTATAGGTTGTAGCCAAGAACTTTCTTGCTTAAATTAGCTTTTCTTTTATCTAGCAGATTTTTAACTGCTGACAATGGCTGCTTTTGCATTCATTTTTCCTTGTTTCTGACTTGGAATTCTAAAATTTCACCTGGTGTTCTATGAGAACAACATATATATATTTTTTGACAAATCACTAACATCTTGTTGTGGAATGATGACAGTGTCATGGAATTGGTGGATGCTGCAATTCCTGTGGAGCATTTGGAATCTATAAAGGGCACAATACTACAAGTGGAGGGAGTCAAGGTTATGGATTAGAATCTGTTAATATTTGCAAATTACTAATTTTCCGGACTTCACCTGCTAACTGTAGTACAGGTTTTATTTTTTTATGCCCTTCATTTATTGATCACCACTTATGTGCAGCGCAGATCACTTGGGCTTTAGATTGTTATGTAAAATAATATGGAGATTGATTCTCTGACTGAAAATCATAGTCTGCTAAGGGGACAAGAGCAGTTACACCATAGACTGTTACTTGCAACAGCTTGCATATTCCATATGATAAAATTGGTGTAAATATTCATTTATACATAACATTGTTGACATTGTATTGTTTGCCGAGAAAGAAAACAATTAAAAAGAGAACACTGTGTAGTGTACAAATAGAAAGTTGTTGCAACATGAAACCTTTGAAGCCTTTAGTGTCTTATCTCAAATTTAAGATTTTGTGTGGATTGGATATGTGTTCTTCCCATCGTGTGTAATTTTTGCAACTTTTAGCACATCATAAATTTTGATTTTAATTTGATGTAGATTTGATCGGATAGATACTGATTGTCCTGGCATTAGTGACATCTTACTGAAGGAATTGATTATATATTTTTGTCTTTAATGTCTTCATGCACCTTACTCTAGAATCTCCCGTACTGTTAATAGGGATGCCATCGGTTGAGAGGGAGGAGAGCTGGTTCATATTTGTTTCTTGATGTACATATTGAGGTTGGTTCTGGTCTATGCGCAAGTATTTGATTCTTAAGCGCTTAGCTCAAAAAGTACACTGAAATATCTAGAATTTAGTTTTAGGCTTTTGATTAAACTATGGTTTTGTTCATGGGAATAACATGGTTATTATTTCTGATTTGCAGGTAGACCCCTTCTGTAGTGTAAGTGCTGCGCATGGAATTGGTGAAAGAGTGCGTCATGAAATTCACAAGTCGTATCCTGAAATAGCGGAGGTTTACATACACATAGGTAGGCTACACAAAATATTATGTGCAGTATGTTGAGCAGTAATTGAACTGAAGATGGACATAGATTTTGATGCTCGGTAATAGAAATAAATGAAGTAAAAAAGGGAAAGAAATCCTTAGTTGTTTGTTGCCCCATTTTAACTTTTATGGGCATCCCTCTTAACCCAAGTCCTCCTGAAATGCTTTGGTTGATTGCATGCAAATAATTGAAGACATAGTTTCTGCAAATATAGAACACAGCTGAATCTGTAACCTTGAATTGACGATCGATTATTCTATTTAATACACTTTCAAGAAGTTGGGTTATAAACTTGACAAAATGACTTGTAGACCTTACCAGGAGCGAATGTGATTCAAGTGTGAATAATCTTTTGAGTATGGATGCATTGCTCAAATCTTTTTAATATTTTATTGATATAAAACCTTGATGCTAAATCTTTCTCACAAATTATTTTGTGGTCATAATTAATGTTTGTTTTTAGGACTTTCATGAAATGAAAATTTGCAGTTATGAACATGTAACCTAAAGATGGTATTTTAGTGAACCTCTTTTTAACTTCATTTAAGGAAGCTTATTGCTTTTATCCTCTTCTTTGTTATTTGTAACCAAGTGGTTGACGCCAAATCTCCCAGATTACTGTATAATATATCATGATTCAAGCAGTTACAAATATCATGTGTAATGCTTTTTCAAATATTTATGTATTTGCAGATCCTGCATTTCTAACCTCTTCTCCCAACACGAAGGATGAATGGGAGAATTTGGAACAAACATCCAATATCTCTTTGGAGGACGAAAACATCAAAACAATTGTTTCTGATATTCTCTCGTCAAAGTTTGGGCAGGTAGTCCTTTATTTTGTGTTGCCCATTGCTAACGCATTGAGGTTCTCCTGTATGTATGTGTTATTCTGCATACAAACATGAAAATTTGTTGTGGCCATTACCTACGTTTTTTGCCAATTTAATGAAATGGTCTTAAAATTTTCACATCTCCTCTTCATTTAGGTAAATACTAGTCATTCATCATTCATGTTCTGCGGTATGCTTGCTAAAATTTCCCTCCTTATTTTGGGTAGAAAATGGAGATTGAGCGCATCACTCATCACTCATTGCAAGGCAAGATATTTCTTCAAGTTGAGGTTTCAATGCCCCACAACATCCTGGTGAAGTAAGTTTGTAGTGAAGTCCAACTTCTTTTTATGGAATCTTGAGGGTTAGCGGTATTGATCATATACTGCCCTCATTTGCAGGAAGGCAGTGGGAGTGGCAGAAGAAGCTGAAAAGGAAATCTTCAGGGTAACATCCGATGTTACTCAAGTCAGCTTCCAACTTAGACTGGGTCCTCCTATCTTCAAACGAGCAGAGAAGGAAACTAGGTCAGATGGCAACTAGATGTCAACTACATTGGCTCTGCTTAGCATGGAATCATAACAAGTACCAAACCAATATCTTTAATAACTCCTGACAAAGCCGTTTGTAAGGCTTGTACAATAGCCATTTCGTGTAATCCATATTACTGGAGCGATCCTCAAGAATAATTAGATTCTTAGCTGATGACAAATTTAGGTGCCTTCTCTAGTTCATTTTCGTCCATAAGCTGGCGAAATTACTTTTATAGTCCGTATAAGCCTTACCTTTGAAAATATAAATTTTATCCTTTCAACAATGTTATGAATACCGTATTGAATTTGGTATCGGCTTGAATCCTAGTATGGAATTATACCATACCGGGTATTATTTCAGGTAATTTTTTAAATTTATAAAATAATTCTTATTTTTTTTAAATTACAAAATAGTTCATTATTATATTGTACAATTGTAGTTTATTTAATTTGACTTTTTTTATATCTTATCCATTTTAGCTTATATATATTTTTATTATAGTAATTATTTATGTATATTATATATCTATATATAATAATTATCTAACTATAATCATTTAGTGTAAAATAATGAAAATAATTCAAAATTTTGTATTTTATCATAATTTTGAATTTTTTTTTTGAAGTTAAGTTGAATTATTTTTTTAGAATTGTTATTTTTCACATTCCATTTAATTTAATTAGAGATAATCAAAATTTTAAATTAATATATAAAATTAATTTAATAATTATTAATAAATATAATTAA